>LGAG01002108.1:281505-298295 GCA_001278395.1 Lerema accius
ATCGAAACGGAACCAACGATTTCAGATGTGGGCCCTCGGAGGGAACGCAAGCCTGCCAACTTGACGCCGAGTGCCAGGAAATTTACTGATATTATGTCATCTTAACTGGTATCTTAGGTCTTAGTTAAGCTTGACAGGTTGTGTCAATCTTAGGATCGACCGTATAACTGCGGGTGCAGTAACTGGATGGAATGCTAGTGGCAAACTCAAGCAGTTTTGGACGACTTATTAAGCCATTGGTAACAGTTTCAACCTTTAGATTACAGTCACCTCAATGGGTTTGAAATGGTATAAAAATTGGAGCTCCTTCGTAAGCCATTAATCTCTCCACTAATCCACACTAGAGCAGCGTCGTAGAATGGTCTTAGAGCGTCTTGAATGCTGAAGACCAGCATCTTTATCAAGGTCATTAACTCGTCGTATGTCATCGTCTCAACCTGTGACAATACTTTCTAATACTCCTAACATTCTAAGGAGGTTATATAAAGACAAAGCTCCAATTCTATCATCAAGATTAGCTCCAATTGTATCACGAAGATTGTTACTTCAGCAACCGTCCAGGCCCTACCACTTATATCCTAAGACATCTGGATTACACTCCGTTTGCTCCAATTAAGATCTAACGGAGATAATGAATTGACCTTGTCGGTTATCCCGTTCGACTATATTGCCTGTCTTCATGACAAGAATGAGTGGAGCTACTAAATCGCTGCTTTTTACTTAATAATACATCGTCATTCACATAAGGTGGGATCAGGATATATTTACGAAACTGTAAGAAAATTTACACTTACTTTTTAATCACCTCGATGACAATTCTTATCTTTGAGACTACCCACGGAAGTACTGTACCCATTTTAATACAATTAACCAAATGCTAAAAGGTCGTATTTTAAGGCCGTTCAGTTAGCAGTTCAGACTAAATGGAACTGTTAAAGGGTTCAATAGACTCATAATCGTAAAGGCTTGTAAAAATTATCACTGTCGATAAAGAAAATGCTACCGAAACTGGCTCCTTTTAAATTAACAATGTTACGGATGACTTTATTTACCAAGTTGAAAAAATATAGAAGACGCGTAAGTAGATAAACTACCTTTTCTACAAAATTACCATTTGGTTTAATTTGAGTATAACATTAATGAAACAACAAAATGCATTTAAATGTTGTCCGATATGGTGAACATTTACTAAAGGTATATGAAAATTTTAACGGTTATTATAAGGAAAATTATGGAAGCAACTAATTAATAAGAAATAAAATATGTTCCAGAATGTCTCTCTGGTTCTCTACTCTAGTACAGTATAAATAAAACTACCTTTGTATAAATCCTAAATTATGTCACTGGCACGCTTAGACAAATAAATTTAAAACCCACCTCTTTACTCTATAGCTAGTACCGACAAATATAACAAAGCCTCGAAAGCCCAGAATCGGTAGCGAGTAATAAATTATAAAATTAACGAGTGGACGTTGCAAATGGCGAGTCGTTTGCAAAACAAACGGTTCGGCCACTGTCGCAAGCTCTGCCGGCGCTAGTTGTGCAAACACCTCACTTCTATTTAACACACCATACTCATTATGGATTACCAATAGAACCTTCCTACTTCTCAGAATATAATCTATAAGTTTACGAATACCAATTCGCCCGTAAGCAGCGGGTACGGATGGTTTTAATCCATTAATACTTAAAGCTAAGGCTGTTTTTATACGTAGGAGTACAAATCTGTTAGTGATTATATTTTTTGTGTTACCCCGGCTAATTTCAAACGGTGCTAACTGTAAAAAGATTAAGTTAACATTTAGTTGAATTTAACCCTATTCGGTGGGTTGTATTGAAGAATAAATAGCTTGTATTGTTGATACCCGTTAATAACGGCAAAATAAAAATCTGTTTTAAAATTTTTAATGTTGATATTTGGGAATACATAAACATACTGGTTTTCTAAGGCAAAGCAGTTATTAGTATATAAACACAGGAGTATTATCAACATTGGCACCGACGTCATACAAATAATAAGAGTAAGGCGTCACGAGTAAATCTGCTTATAACTGATGCGTAAGTGGAAAGCGCACGTGTAAAGGAGTACGCTTAGTGTGATCTTCCGGACGCAAAAATAATTTTACCACTTATCAAACCTGCACAGGGCACAGATGTCTTCGTTATTCGTAGCCATAAGCCTTAGTGTACCTCCCTAGGTAACTGCGGGTTGATAATTAATTGTTTATAAACTTATGGGGAACTGCTCCATATAAAAGTTTCCTCACGATGTTTTGATAAATACAGATCAATAGTTAATAATTTTGTTGCTAATAACTTCATGTAGTAATAAAATAAGGGAACGCTGTTAAAAGAAAACCTACTGCTAATAACATAAATGTAGGAAAGGGAATAAAATTAGGTCCATAAAAAATGTATAATGATAACATTAATGTATGTATAATCTGTATACAGATGTATAATGGTTAATGCACTCCTGTTTATTATGTTTAAATTATTTCACCAATAGTTCTTGACATTTATATTGTAAGACCATATTCCTTTGAATTAATCGACTATAATTTCACGCAGTACAATTTTACATTAACTTACGCAACATAACAACATAATGATCATAAATAACATACGACAATTATCACCAATAACCACAATATAAGTGGATCGAGTTGATCTACTTATTGCAAATCAGACCTCTACCTAGATGTTAAGAGATAACAGGTATTCCATAATTAATTCCATACCGTATCACCTACATAAGATAATCGTTTATACAGTTTTACTATTTGTATATCTCTATATATAAAATCGTAGCATACATGTGTCTGTCATTGAACATCTCCTAAGCACTTTGTTATGTATTCAAGATGGACAGAGTATGGTTTAAGACCACATTTGGACCTGGCAGGTGATGCTGATGTGGTTACTTCAAGGGATCAGCCAAACTATTAGTTATTAAAACACGGTTATAGCTATAGTTTTCCAACATGATAAGCATTTACTAAAGGTTTTTATTGAAGCACATAATATTGATAACTAAAATATCAACTAAGCTAAGATGTAAGTTGCTGAACAATGAACTCTTATATCAGATATTAAAGTGTTATTATTATAATAGCTACATACCTACTATAAGGAGACTTGGTTTAAACATTGTTTAGATCATCGTGTATGACAAATAAGACTATTTATCTAATAAAAGTTCCAATTTTATATAAAATCATTAATTCGCCCACAGACATCGTGTACGGAGCGAATATAAATCAGACTTTTAATTATTATCCTTGGAAAAGAGAAGGTTTTTCGGGCTTCCTTAAACTTTCCAACTTGCTTCCCGTGAATCCACAAAAATGCAAAATTAGAAACGTATTTTTAATGATTCTTCGTTTCATAAATAGTTCAAAACATCTGAGTCTTAGGGTTCCGTAGAAAAATCTGGACGCTTATAGATTCGTTATGTCTGACTATCTGTTTGTCCATCCGTCTGTTCGTCTGTCTGTCTGTCCGACACGATATTTAATTTATAATTGAATTCTTAACTACAATTCTACATAATAATAAGTAGCATCAAATCTAATTTAAAGGCCACTCCGCTAAATGGCAAAGCTACATACTTTAATTTTTATTTTGTTTAAAAAATTACTTAATAGGTATTATTTTTATTTTTAATTTAAAAACCAGTTAAGGATTTTGACCACTTCCTGTTGGCCGACACTCTTACCCAATACCTTCAATGGAATACTTAAATATTGAAAAACCTTTCTTACTAGATCAGTAGGTCCTCATAATATACCTACAGGAATCTATCTAAAAATAATTCAACTCTATATTCGCGTGTATTTATGTTTGTACGTGTGTGTGTTAATATAATTCAACATATACAGGCTGTAACTAATGAGTTAACGATTGAGAATGAATGAAGTTGAAACAGTATTGCGAAACTTGCTTGCAATTCTTGAAGAGACCCGTAATTCATTCTCGATCATTAGAAAGGGACTTCGAAAACAAAAGGAATAATTCACTTTGGGTCAAGAAAGCATAGGTCTTGACTATAACTCTAATGATATTTGATATTTTGTTTTATTATTAAACAAATAATTACAATGGTTAGAAAATGTAAAACATATTTTCCATTTACAGCACTCTCGAGCTATCATTTTTCCGCATTAATTACACTTCTGAGTCATTATTAAGTTGTCAAAATCTGTCTCATATCGTTTTAAATATGGAATATTATTAGTATACTATATCCTAATTTAAAATTCGTATTTATGTTTTATTATAAATTTAACATCTTCAAGATAAAAATAATATATATACATCAGATAAATGTATTCTTTAATGATCATGGATTCGTGTACACACAAAATATAACATGTCATTCACATACCATGTTTGTGTCTATAAATCAGAAAATAGTTCATCTTTAAACCTCCTCAATAGAACAATAGGTCAAGCAAGGTCATAAAATACAACCTGCTGAGAAACTATTAATTTTCATTAAGTCCAGTTAATAAACGTTAATGGGTTTATTAATGTATTATTTTATTAGGGTAATTGGATAGTGATTCGTACTGCCTTCCGTAATGGGTTGAAATACTCAAGCTTATAACGTTAAGTAACCATTCGTGGAGGATTTAACGACATTTTTATAAAGTGGAATTTACACTACGCGGAAACAGTTGCTAGGTGTAGGTACTTAAGATTTATCACGGAAAGAGTTGGAGCTATAAAACACTGAGATTTATAGGATGTTGACGACCCGAATAGTATAGTGATTATATGGTCACCGTGCTGTTTGTAAAGTCCTGGGTTTGATCTCTAACTAAGCAGTGTGAAACATAAGTTTAAGTGTATTTGCACATCTGAGAGTTCCCCTTAAAGTTCTCCATTCGCACTTGGCCAGCGTGGTGCACTATAGTTTGTACACCTCACATGGTAAGAGGAGACCCGATCCCAGCAGTGGGACATTTGTGGGTTGTAAAAAATACCATAAAGTTTAACGACTTCATCACGCAATTGAGACAGGTCATCATAAAACGTGTACTAATTGTTCATTGGTTGTTTACAATCTGAAATTAATAATATTTAAAAGGACCGGCCAATGACCTAATAACAATCGCAGCTCTCATCTCCTGACATCCTGTCGGTTTCCGTGTGAACGTAATTAATTTAGGCGCAATTTGGAGTATTACTTTGTAGGTGAACAGACTTAGTTTGGCCTCATGTTAGGCCATTACCCTAACGATGCCACGTTAAAAGTAAAAAAAATTCAAAAGAAAAACGATCGAGTAAGTCGTCGATTCCCTACATGTTGCTGATGAATGTATGTAACATTAGGTAGGTAGGTTAGGATCTATTTCGCAGCATTTTATATTAAAAATACATAATCTCCCGGGCTCCCTCTCCCTTACATTTTTAATTACGTTTTAAGTAAAATTATTTGTACTAAATCACTCAAATTTCACCGTTCATTTTACTCTAATTGAGTATTCCTTAACAGTATATGTTTCATCTTATAAGGTCTATTAGCTAAGATCCATCAGTAACTCTTTAATGTTAAGTAAAATAAATAACCTTTAAATAAATTTAATCACATCTGTAAAGAAGTACAATACACCATGATATACATATGACGTCGCATAAATAAATGACGTCATATTGCATACGTTAGTGAGAAATCTCGATAACATTAAGAAGTTTTAAGTAGTGCAATAAGGAAGACACTCGAGCTATAAAAGTGGCATCTTGAATAATATTGTGTGAAGACATTAAAAGTTGAAGCAAGGACTTCACAAATACTTTTATTTCATTTATCTTGAAAGATGAATCATGTTACGATAACACCAACTTGAAGAGATATCGGATGAAAAAATTAATGGATTATGTGAAAGATCACTTGTATATGAATCGCCTGTTAATTTTTCTAAGAAAGCCGATTAACTTCTACACTACTTCAAGTACTAGAAAAAAAATATTTCTTGTTTCTTTTTTATTTAACTGGAAATGTTCATATTTAAAAAAACTTGGAAGATATGTAAAGTTTATTCATAATCTTTAGCTTTATCTAAATTCAAATTCAAATTCAAATTCAAAATCATTTATTCATGTAGGTATCAATGATACACTTATGCACGTCAAACATTTTTTTTTTGAATCTACCCCCGTTTCGTAAAGGTGCTTTAATATGGAGGAGAAGAAAGGGGAAAGAAACTCCCCCGCACATCTAATCTAACTTTCCCCTTGTACCCATTGGATATTAAAGCAATCACTCCAGGAAATTCCCTTTAGAATTCTTGAAGATTGAAATAAATTAACCATGTTGGTATACCCGTTCGGCCATAATGTGGACCAAAGCAAAAGTGAGTACTTACTTTACTTCTTTTAAATCAATATCCTTTACTATCTAGTCTGCATCCTCCTTTACCATCAGGTGGGACAGTTGTCAAGCATAACTTATATGACAAATAATGAAAAAAAAATGAGGCTGTTTCAGAATTGATCCCAGAACCTTTCAAACAGTCCAGCGTGTATCCATTGCAATACGGGTCATTAAATAAAAGCTCGTGATATATCATGTGTTTCCGGGAACATTTATTATAAGTATCTCCTCTCCAACAATACGGCACATAACTCTCACAGGAAACCACTCCGCGTACAAAAACTGTTTACATGAATCTTATCTTCCTTTATATTATATTTACTTTACTATTTTTATTACAGAGCTATATACATAATATATTTACTTAGGTTACTAGATGTTTAGTTTGACGATCCCGCAGCTTAGTTGGTAGTGACCCTGCCTGCGAAGCGAGGGCTTGAGGGTTCGATTCCCGGCCGGGGCAGATATTTATGTGACAGATAAATGTTTGTTCTCAGGTCATGGGTGTTAGTGATGTGTTATTTGTTTTGTCTATGCCACCCGTGACACAGGGAATCCTACTGCGGGGGTATGAGTGTGTTAGCGTTTTTAGTTATACAGCTATATTTTTAATTACTACTGCCTTCGGAGTTACGAGTACATAGTTCCGTCATGTCAAGATAGATAAAGCAACTTTGATGAATTTTAACATAAAAACAGATTAGGCAAACACACATAGACTACCTTTAGTTGTGAATAAAACTTTATGGGGGATGTAATTTAATATGGGGAAAATGTAGAATAGTTTTCCAGAAGCCATCGAAATGCTATCTACTATCTAGCTGCATAAAATAATTCTATGTCATATTGTATGTATTTTTTCGGAACACATCTGTTTTCCGGGATAAAGGAATCCTTTTGACCCACAATGAGTTATAAGTAGGCGTTGCCGGGATACACCTAACCCTGATTAATGGTTTTTGTATGAACCAAAAATTGTTTTTGCCGCACGAGTTCTGGGGTTTTACCGTTAGATAAGAATGATCAATGAGAAAAGTTATGTGAATTGGGTAAATATGAAAAAATTAAAAAATCTGATGAATTCGGTGTTTTTTCTAGAAGTGTGTTGTAAATATGTCATAATCTGTATGTACTAGAGGAAATGGTAACTTGCACACTCTTGCGAATTGGAAATTTCTTTTGATGTTTGTTATACTATTATTACATACTATTAGGTATAGTATTTTATATTATCGTAGTGTATTATAGTTATTTACTAATAAAACATAATTGTAATACATAATAGCAAGAATTTTGCCTTCTGCTCCTCTTATCTATATCAACTTTAACTATGCCTATCCTTCAAAAGGACTCCAAAGATAAATCATTCACGGATTAATAAATACCTCTACGTCTTCTTGTAGTTGACCCTAACAAAAAAAGCTACACAGTACACAGAATATACCGTGACCTCAAACTAAAACAAAAGCCGTAACAGTATTAGTCTCTACATAGAGCGAGCGTCTCTAGGTAGAGACGACGCGGCGACGCCGCCGTCGCGACGCCTGTTGATTACACTCGCAGCCGCGTTATTAGCGGCAACAAGTGACACATCAACGCTCTACATAGAGTTCGCGTCCCCTCTTCATTAAAATATAAGACTTTTATAACACTAAACCGGCGTCTAAGACATGTAGGTTATGTCTCGTAGGTTTATTTTTAGTACAAGGGTTTACGTTGACGTATATTCCACGCTGTAGAAGACAGGAATCGTCTATTCATCATTTATTTATCATTTTATAACCTATTGTAATAATAATAGATGTCCACTTTATATTCCTTTTAAAACAATTCAATACATAATATTTAGAGATTTAGCATAGTTGAGCTTGTCTAGTTTGTATAAACTTAATTTGTTTTTTTAATTTCTAGATGGAAACCTTTCTTTATGGAAAAGCTAACCATGCAGAACCTTCTGATAAAAATAAAATTCTAAGAAACAATTTTACTGTACTAACAACATAGCAAACTAGCATAAAAGCACTTGAAAACGTCATGTATAAAAATATATCCGTTAAAACATCCATGAATGTTGTTCAATGAATCTATGTTTGAGTAATGAAAGCAAAACCATCGCGTTCAATGTATAAATTTTCCACATCACTTCAGCGATTCATGGCGGGGACGGGGACGGGGCCAGCGGGGACAGGGCGGACAGGTCACCGGGGCAGCCCCGGTGCCAACTCTAATGAAAACTGTCCAACCGGCGCCGCGGTATTAGTCATTTCTATCTACTGAAAACTGAAACAAATCCTAAAAATGTTCATAAGGACCTATTTATGGATGACACTAGGAGTATAACAGTTTCTCACACTTATTTCGACTACAGACAAAGAATCAAGGAAGTCGAAAAAAATCTTCCTAAAAATCTCCTATTCAGGCATAAAACCAATTGTATAATTTGTTAAAATTAATCTTTAAATCTATTAATTAATTTACATAATTAAGTAAGTAAGTACCTACTAATTCCTGAATTTAAATGGAAAAAGCGTCTGCTTTGTCTGGCCTGTCTACCTACGCGAAGAATAAAGTATTTCGCGACATTTACGGATATAAAACTGGGACAAATACGTGGGATGTTATGACGCAATTGCATCTCGATTCTTTTGCTCTATGACGTCACAGTGAAGTGGATCCGGACGTCATGTCGCGATAAGACTGATAGGGAATCAATTTTACATTACTATCACTCACCATCAACGAGGGATATTGTTTTTATGTCAAACAAACGAACGAATTAACTAAGCAAATATTTGACGACACATTATGACGCAATGGTTGCTGTGCTGGTACGCTATTCAATGGGTTCTGGATTCGATTCCCAGCGACGCGGTAATATTTATGATGAATATTAGCTTCATTATTTTTCGTTTCACCGACAACACAAGGTATCTTATAGTGAGTACTTTAAAGTTATGTAAATCAAAGAAAAAAGATAATATCTCTTTAACAGATAAGATCTTTTGATAAGATAACTAGGGGGGGGGGAGGTGGATCTTACGTCATACTTAAATGACCATATTGTTTTTTTTTCTCTTAAAAGGTATTATCTCTAGGTGAATTTTCTCTACTTGTACGTACGCAGTTCAGCCAAAATATTTACACAAGTGAAAATTGTATTAAATGGAGTGAAAACACAGACAAGTGTAAATATTATTTGTCAATAACATTTTGTTCAAAACACTTAAATATCAGCCATGGAAAATAGTTCTGTCTACAAATAAAAATCTAATTTTGGTTCGGCATTTTCAACGATAGAAATGGAAACGATTTTCTACATTGTCAAAATGGTGCTATGGTGTGATTAACAAACGAAAAATTTACTGAAACAAAGCGAAGACTGTCCACTAGTACAATGCAAGTCACGTGAAGTCCTTGTTTTATATTTAATGCCAAGGACCTTAATTTTTCAGCGGCTAAACAAATACAAAAGCGAACAGAAGTTGACGGGACGGGTTCCGAGCGACCAACATCACGTATCCTATTACAGAAAAACTAACGGTTTTTACGACCCATCCATTTCATTCACACGTATTTACATTTGGTTTAGTGGATAATAGAATATGAAGTCGTTTGTAATACGCTCTTTTCTCTGAAACACTACAGCCCAAACGGCTTGGCTTGACTGGCGATTTCAACAGGTGTCATTGAATTCGCCTCATTTGTGTGAGTTACACAGACTATAATGTTGAATCTTGCCCTCATAAATTTTTTTTACTATAGGTACTTACATACATAGTAATATGATTACTTCAAGACCATATTTGGCAAATCAAAGTAAGTTGTTATTTTTTCCCATTTAAAGCTTCCATATGCCTAAATTTTTTTTCTTAAATGTGGTTCTACTTATTTCATCACGAATTAATAAATGCATAGCAGAATTATACATGTTTTAAAATATATCAAATGAAAGTTATTATGGACGAATATTGACCAACATTGCAAAGACCATTAGTCGTAAAGCTTCCCTCGGGATGTTTTACTTTGCCAGTAACTAAATGCACATTTGCATAGAAGTTGGTACTTCAGTGAATATTCATTACCAGTATTACTTACCTACAGCACTCATGCTGCTAACTTTAGTTCAAATTAATAACTAAATGACTTTTCTTCGCCTGCCGTTTCATTTGCACTATATCTCGAAATCAAACACAAGATCTTTGCATTGCAATTTAATTTATTTAATTGTTCTCAATAATTAAAGTCGCATTACAAAACATGACTCTCTGTGGGTCCATAAAAAGCGACATAGAATTTAAAAAATCTTTTTTTTTACCTTTTCAAGCTTTCTAAAAACACAATTAACATACGTGACACTCTAACATTTCATACAAATTACATTACGTTTTCCATTTTACATATTACAAGACATTAATTGAACGCAACTAATCAAAACAAATTGGTTGTGATAATGAGCTTATTTGGTGCGAACACCAAGACTCGCTTTTGAACTTATCTTTATAATTAGCCCGTACCTAGATCTTACGCAATTACTTTATCATTTACTAAAGCAATATGCATGAAGCTAAAGATCAATTAAGATGGTGATTGATAGATGAAAGAACAGGTTATTATTGAAAGAAGCATAGCTACTTGAAGCATTTGGCCTTGGCATATTATAATTATGTTTAAATCAAGGAGATAAATTCATGAAGTAGAATCTGCTTCAACTTGAAAACGATTATAAAAGGCTTCGCGCGAAAGTTGTGTTATTGAGTTAGCAACTATGTTACTACAGTTTGTAATTCTAATGTAAAATGTGTTTGTATAATATCCTTGATGCCTACATGGCTAAAGAATCTTGGTATTTTTTAGTTTTGTTATAATATGACTAGAAAAACCCAGCGGCTCCGCCCGCGTAATTTTGTCGTCTTCTCAATATTTTTTATTGCTGCTCCTCTCTTATTCATCTTAGCGTGATGTAACGAATATATACCCTATAGCCTTCCTCGATACATGGACTATCTAACACTAAAATAATTTTCCAAATCGGTGTAGTAGTTCCTGAGATTATCGCGTTCAAATAAACAAACAAACTCTTCAGCTTTATATTATTAGTATAGATATCATGTGAGTACTGCCAAAATGACGGAATGACGCAGCGTCTAGACATAATTTACTTATTTCCGACAAAGTCGATAAACCTCTGCCGGTTCCTAGCCCTTATCTAGTGCCTATATGAAGTATGAAGTGACGGTCGAAATCGGTGACGCCATTGTCCTGAAGACACTAGATGAAACGCGTAGGAGGATACTCATACGCCTACGTCTCATCCAAACTATACAGTATACATCCGACCTATTTACGCTACAATAACCTTTATAACAATGGCAATAACGCCAAAATTCAATCTCATTATTCGCGCAAACAACTTGTGGTTAATTGTACGTGGAAAGCCATTCAACTACGTACGTAGTTTTAGGAATTTTGCACCGTTTGCCTTGTCAGCATACTTAGCAATGCTGTTAACAATGTAGCATTATGATAGGAGATTTTCATTTGACAACGACAGGATAGTGGCACGTCATCCTTGCCTTTGGCTTGGCTACAACCTATAAATGGTCCTCACAGATTTAGACATACGAGTACATATTTCACCAGGCTGTTCAACTGCAGAACGGTGTGGAGGGGTTATTGGGGACTACAATTGCTGCGTCGGATTTTTTTAAGTCCTTCTACATGATTAAACGACTGTAGTCTAACGATAACAGTCGGGACCGACGGGTTAACGTGCCCTCCGAATCACGGAAGAGCTCAAAACTTTTGCTCCTAGCTGTCACCTATACTCTTTCCGACCGATACGTATTGCTTAACTTCAACGATCAATATAATCGACGAGAACCTCTAGGCTATGCACGCTACCAGTCATAGGTCATCCTTAATCGATACAAATGTTATCGATGTAATGTAATCTTGCTTTAATCGGATATACTTGTTATCTAGTAAAATATCGCCGTACTGAATGTTTTAATCAGAATACGATTTAATTTAAACGGTTTTATGGAATCAAATGACTGGAGTGAATGAAATATGATAAACAAAAAAATTTATATTGATTTCATTTTGCTCTGTGTTTATGATCTAGGTGTGTGTGCATGTGTGATTATAGGTTTTTTTTTAAGTCGTGTCCTTTGACCCGATTCATGGTAACTTACTAACTGTAAAATGACTGAAAGGATTTCTCTAACTACGTTGCCGTAAAGTATCGTATATGTGTATATCGTATCGTATAATGCGTCTCGACAAGTTACTAGATGTTTTAGCTCTTTACATGTTTCTTCCGTCACATACGCTCAGTTTACTCGAGTTTCCATGTAGCTATTGTTTTATTCATGGCAAGATTGACCTATCGCCTAGTAACGCGGGGTGTGGGCATTGAGGCGCCGATCCAATTTGAGCTCCCGACAGCGTCAGCCGCCAATTATACAGCGACGATAGGCTTTCATTGGACACGATGATAAAGATAGATAGATAATATACATAAAGTGTAAGGTTACTTTTATAAAACACTAGACACTTCGCCAAAGGGAACGTAAAATCAGGATACAATCTATCCTATGTCCTATTCCTGGATGCAAACTGTGTGTCAAGTTTCAGGTTAATCCGTTCAACGATTAGAGCGTGAAGGACGTACAAACATCCAAACATCCACACAAACTTTCACATTTATACTATTAGTAAAGATTTATGTTTTCCCTAGAAAGAACAACCGAGACAACGCGACGTAGGGTTAAGTCGTTGGTTCGAGATTTTAGAAAAAATAATAGCTACGCCGTAGCAAGTTTTTCTACAGAACTACGCCGTAGAGGAACGTGATGCTACGTTAGTAGAATTTGTGGGATTTGAATAAATTGTTTATGAAGCATTGCGATACATTAAAAACATTTGCTTTTGTATCAGTATGAAGTACCAAAATATAAGATAGTTCAAGCTTCAATATTCCCAGAGTAAAACCTATTCTAGTATATAAATGCCATAAGTTGAGATGCTTACCTATTAGGTTTGTGTTGTTACTCAACTGCCCGAAATATATTTTTTTACTTAGTAAACAGAGGTTTTTGGCATGATAAGGAAATTCATGTTCGCTTCATCGAGCAAAGCCGCGCACTGAACAGCAAAGTTGGGTCACAAACAGACCGCCATCAAAGCCTTATTATAGACTGAGTAGGGTTGTCCAAAATGTTTTATATCCCCCAACCAATCACGGAAGTGAATTATTCGTTGTTGTGTGTAACTAATGTACACCCAACAAAAAACCCTATAAATAATTACACAAATAATAACACATCGCTAACACCCATGACCCCAGAACAAACATTTATCTGTCACATAACTATCTGCCCCGGCCGGGAATCGAACCCGGGACCCTTCGCTTCGCAGGCAGGGTCACTATCAACTAGACCACGGGGTCGTCATATCCTAAGAGACAGTTGACATGATAGTGTATCAAACGTGGTGGTAGTTCAGGTTTAGTTTTTTTTTTCCAAATATAATATTATGCATAAAATTTAGCTTTCTGCCTTTATTTTCCATGTAAATTTGGCTTGCTAATCTCAAACTCACGCCTGTATTATTATTAAACGGAGTCCGAAGTCCAAACCTTTAGCTATTAATATATAGATAATAAATATTCGAAGGCAAGAAAGCAGAAACATCCCTAATAATAAATGAAATTAATGATAGAACAAAACGTGGGCGGTGAAAATTCTCTCGGCCGCGAACGACTTACTACTTAAAGAAGCTTTGATCGCTCGCTCAGTAAATGCTTTTAATGTAGTTACCTCCCATTAATTCTTATACTTAACTTGTTATTAACTTCGATATTAAGACTAGTAACCAAATTCGATTCGCTCGGGGAAACTTGGAAACCATTTAAAAATATATTCTCAAGATTCTTCTTAATATAAAGTTATATTTCATTGTGAACAAAGTGATTAAAACTAGTACGTAATATTACCTAAGTTATTAGTATTAAACGTATAAGAAGACTTCATTATAAATACCTAAGCCGTTTACAAAGTTAGGAGTGATAAAAGCACTTTCAAAATAATAAAGAAAAATTTGAAAAATATTAATGACAGGGATATTTTCCGTTGATAATTAACCTCAAAACCTAATACTTTTTCAGATCTTTTTTCAATATACAAACATCGATGAGTAACAATTTTATTGTGGTAGCAATATTTCATGAAGCTTTTCCCTTCGTCTTTCTATAGACGCGGCGTAGGCGGACGACTCTTTATTAATAAGTTCCAGTTTATTTACCTACACTTTGTCTTTAGCCGCATTAATTTGGTAGCATGGCGTGTGCAAACCTTCCGAATTCGCATTAGGAAGCAGATTTTAAATTCAGATTCTGAATTAACACTGACAGTAGGGGAGAGCGGGGTAGAAAGAGCCAGGGGTAAGTTGTGCCGACGCAAACATTGCCATAACAGAAAAAGACTTACCCTTGCTAGCTAGTTAGCTCTTTCAACCCCACTATTCCCACTATTATTTTGAATCTGAAAAATTCCAGACGTTTGTGCCCGCCCTTAATTTGGTAGGTCTTAATTGAAAGGATGTTTTATGAGAAATTTTGCTTACCGGTTTATTTAATTTTGAATATACCGGTAGTTGACGATGATCCCACTTGATGGCAGGAATATTTCTGCCTCGTTGGGAATCGAACCCAGGACCTTTTCAACAGTAATTAATTAATTAAATAATTTAACTTACCTACATGTTCGACGACCACTTTACGAGTATAATCCAAATTCTTACCTGAAAAAAGAAAGAAAAATGTTATGTTGTTGCGCAAACTTAATTAAACATCATAGGTAAGTAGGTATCAGTTTTTAATAAATTAACCTAAAGAAACAGCTCTGTGGTAGAAACTCGACCGAACTTATTTTGTCCAACAATAGACTAACACTCATTCCATGGCTGTGTATCAAACGCAGTGTAGAAATGTAGGGTTTATTTAAGTATTGGTACAGTTTTTAGACAAAACTTTTTACATCTTCTCCTTGTAAACTTTAACTATGTCAAATCTCACAATTACTTATTGACAGATGTGACTTAGGATATTATGCTTCGGATAAATAATAAATATGTATATTATATACAGTTTTCCACATATCAGTAGCAACCTGCTTGTGAAATGCGGTCGTCACCGAATATTGCCACCGCTCGCCTGCAATCGATACCGGCACCGCTGAACTGATACCACCAGACCTATCTACCTATTGTTTATTGTTTAGCAATACAGTTTGACAGCAAAACCACAGTATAGAGTCTAACAGTAGTTAGACTGCATAGTAAGCGAACGAACAACCAACACAGATACGGTTGACAGACGCGAATTTTGGCTTCTGTTTAAATGTGGTTTCAAACGAAAACGTTTGCCTTAAGTGTGGGTATATCTATTAAATTTGTATTTTACAATAAATGGTATATTTCCCTGTTAATAATTTGCGAACATTTTTCACGCATCGAATTAGTTTTATGTTTACTTATCAATATTTTTTGAGTAAGTATACTCATACAATATCAAAAATTAAAATAGGATTTAAAGTCATTTTTCTGTTCACTACATACCTGGGTATAATAATAAGCATAAAATCAGAAGCTTGGCATTTTTCTCTTCAATGATAAGCGCTCACGACCAAACTACATTTACATAATTAAAAAGGTGCGCTCTTAGAGTTAAGAAAAACCGTGGAACTCGCGTTCATTACGGTTAGGTACTGCAGAAAATTATTAGGATCTGTATCTCTTTAGTTAATTGTAAAATAAATAATAGCGTTACTGTCTATATACCACATTACATTGAAAATTATCCCCAATTTACTTACTTATACCTTACCTAGTAGACCTCTTAAAAAAAACCTTTTTCCAAGATTTCATTTTGCCACTTTATACGTATACGTATTACATCCTTCTTCAACCTCTTCAAAATAAGATACACTCATCTTCCAAATCTAATCTGTCCCTACGCTAAAATAATCAAAATCGGTTCAGCCGTTAACATAAAAAAAAATTAATACAAACACTCTTTCGCATTTATAACACGAGAATACTAACATGAATAATCTATGCCGCTTGCCCATTAACTATAAGACTTAATGGCTTCAAAACAAGGTCGTCATTTGCACCTTCTCCGCCAAATATCCTTGCCCCGTTTCGCCTACAAACACTTACAATGTAATTTAAATCGGTCCCAAACCACACCTAGTCCGCAGTGGGATAAACCTGCATGTTTATAACCTCAACTTGGCTCCTAAATATCACATTAACATTTCAAATCTGACCTTTCATTAACAAAGTAGGTCCCATATGCATGATACTTTGCAAAAAAGCACTTACTATGCATGCTATTTGTTACAAGGTG
>LGAG01002108.1:305418-327887 GCA_001278395.1 Lerema accius
CGTACCGTACTTTCTAGAATACTTGATAAAATTTGCTGTGCAAAACATATATTATGTATGGTGAATAACCAAAGACCCTGAATCCTATAAGACTCCATGTTTTACGTTCAACATTACATCAAAGAAACCATCAAAGGTCTCGGCAAGATGGTAACAAGATGAACTAACACCTTTGCGCCGCTAGTGCATGACAATTTGAACCTTATACCCTTGAAATAAGATCCTTGATGGAGCTAAACAGGATGTACACAGGCTCCATTACATCTAGTGCGTAAAAATATGGAAATAGAAGCTACGACGGTCGGAGGCATGAATATATCAGCAAAATCGAGTGGTAAGCATTTATGAAAATGTCTATTCGTGTAAAATATGTGTTATAAAACATTGGTTAGGTACCAAAATCGAATACGTAAAACCCGTTTCTTTAACTTGTCTTATTTTTAAAACAAAACATAAATTTCCTAAGCAGTTTTTGTGAATATTTAAGCATGTATTATTGAAGAGACGAATCACTTAAGCATTACTGGATAAGTGTTTAAAACATGAAAATATGTCATTTTCCAGCTCAAAGTTTTCATAAAACTGCTTGCTAAATAGGACAGTTAAATTTTTTTACTGTAACACTGTTTATTCAAAGCTGTGACGATTAGTAAGTCATTTAGTATTAAAATAAATAGTTTCAAGCGTTACTGTGCGAAAATCTTTTATTACTAACTCTTTGACATAGATAATTAAAGCAGATAAAGAGAAAAACGTAGAATTAAACCCATAGTCCATCAAACTGTCAAACAGATAATCCAATTTCACTAGTAGTTAATAATCTACTTTAATATTGATAAACTATACAACATACAGACAGACAGACAGCACTTTATTTTATTTTTCAACAAACAAAAAAAGAAAAGAACACACATACAAACCTGGAACACTTAAACTCCTCATTCAAATTTCTGCCTCCCTGGAAATCAAACCTAGAACCCATCGAACGGCAGTCCACCTTAGTAACCATTGTATACGAGTCATTAGCGTAAACGTCATTAAAAGACAGACATTATTACAAGATTGATATTCAGCGTCAAGCATTAATACGAATAACATTTATTAAACCGTTTCCAATTACAAAATGATGGTCCGGCAAGATCGCAAGTATTGAATTAAAATTTAAATTGAATCCTATATCCTAGCGACATTTACTCAACACGTAATGAAATCCATAATAATAGTGAGGCAATAATATATGGGGCTTAGTCTCTGCGTAGACCTAGAATCTGTTCATACGAATGCAAAGCCGATTTCGTGATGTATGCTTGGTATAAATAAACTAGTGACATTTAACGAACATTAAGTATTCCTTAATCTATAAACATTATAGCTTCAATGTAAGCAATGTACTGAGATTAGATGAGATTAGATAGTGCTTATCCGGACAAAATAAAACTCTTGGGTAGGTATTTCCTGCATCGCAGGTGGCATGGATTGTCACTTTCACAGATAATTTATTGTGGGTTTTATAGATAAAAAGGGACTTATTAAACTAAGCTAAAGATCTATACTACAATCATTTGAAATCGATTTAATATGTCATATATAGACTATAGACTAGAAACGTCAACTATCGCAATGGGACTTCTGTTACGTTTGTGTGACGTCTCGGGGTAATGAACAGCGTGACAGTATGATAGTGTGCGTTTTATTTTATTTCTTTAATTAGCCAGTATAGCTTGATATTTATTATTCTGTTAATGTTCTGTATGCGAACTTAAGACTTTAATTACATGAAATGGCCCATGTTATTTTAAGATATCAATACATTTTACCATAACTTACCAAAAGAACAATTTATCGTTACTTACCCTTATATTCTTATTATTTCTGAGAATCTCCAAACATTTCAAAGCTTTGATACATAAAATATATAAATCACAGCAATAAATCCTTATAACACATCAAAAATAACTCTTAAAGCTTACGACATAAGAGTCAAAACCGAGTGAAATTTACTGGGAATGGGAAAATTATTTTTAAACTCGAATACATTTCTTAAACAACGTGTTATCAAATTCATTCATTGAGATAATCGACGGACATTAATGTATTTAACAAATGTTTGTACAGACCTTTTAAGATTGCGGCAATTTCAACAGATAATGACAAATTATTATAATTGTTATTGGATATTTGACTTTGCCGCTTCGCTGGGGGAATTAGTCATTCGTGACACATGATGTGATCACTCACTTTTAATGATGTTATTGAGGTAAAAGGAATTGCATTTATTTGTTTACTTATATTAACTAGCCTCATCTATACTAATAATTTATAGCTGAAGAGTTTGTTTGTTTGTTTGAACGCGTTAATCGCAGGAACTACTGGATCGATTTGAAAAATTCTTTTAGTGTAAGATAGTCCATTTATCGAGGGAGGCTACAGTTTATATAACATCACGCAGAGATAAATAGGAGAAGAGCAGCTGAGAGCGTGAAGGACCTACAAAACATCTAAACATCTTTGCCAAGTATGGTTTAAAACCACAGTTGGACCCGGTAGATGGTACTGTTATCGAGCTACTTTAAGGGATCACCTTAGTATGTAAACTATTACAAATATTGAAACGCCATTGTGAATATTTTGCGACACGACGTCAGTACGTACGTATCAGTGATTACGTAACTAATGACTGCGACATTTTGACGCATAAGTGAATAAAAATCCGCCAAGTCACTGGACGTTGTGCGACATTTAGTCGTAACTCTGTCGTCTGTGAAAAGACGCTCAGAATCGCAGATGTCCCAAAGTACAGTGGACGTCAACAGGTAAACTAGACAGCAATCGCCTTTTAACCTTATCAGTTCCCATTACGGTGCAGTTCTCTCTAATACGATATCAGCAACTACTTCAATCGACTTTGAAACCAAAGGCCCTCGACATACAGTTTAGTTTCCTTCGCAGGTTTTGCGACGCAGATATACGCCTGGTTCGGACGCTGTAGAAACAGAGGACTGTTCTCTTTGTTTTATTTTCTATTCCAGTAGCATATTTCGTTTATTTTTATCGTAGGGACAGTTGTCAGTGACAGTTATTTGATAGAGAAGCTAGTCGCATTGTCTACCACAAAGGCTTGTGGCAAATATTTATTGACATTGACATAAATATTTTAACGATAGCTAATAAAGAAAATTAATTTTCTTCTTATTCACTACAGTACATTTCAAGTTTATGTTCCAGCTGCTCCAAAATTAGGGTAATGTTTTTCGACCGTAGGTATGTACATGAGGTGTCATTAGTATTCGGTTCCGTTCTGGAAACTTTATGCATTTCTTCGCCATGTAAACTTTAACCATGTCAAACCTTAAACACATGGCTGCATATTTAAAAAAAAATATACCAAAGCGTAACCCTTCACGTATCTATAAGCTAAAAATTACACCTACTTACACGCGACTATCAAAAACAACGCACGAGTTCCGCAAACTGAATTTTTTTTACGTCAACACTTCGAAAAACACAACAAAGACGTCAGTTTGCGGTTTCACTTGGTTCCAGTTAGTTGTTCAAACTGAGTTCAATCGCTATCAACGAGTTGAGCAAACGAGACACAATCGTGACGCGCTAAAACGTTCGTTTGCTCATCGATCATGGATCAATTAGACCCCTTTTGGTCTGTTTTGGTCTGCCATTTCGAATTACTACTGCCAACTACTACTGGCAAATAATGGTTACATTTCCGATGTTTAAAAAACTAAACCCGCTCTTTGACTTCTCGACTTATTAAGGCACGGTATAGACTATTAATTAATTTCACATCTCTGCCTGGCAAATGTCTATGTCAACATCAACCCCCTGTCAACAAGGTAGGTCTAAGGTGTGTGTGATTTGTCTGTGTATCAAAAGCAACGTAGTATGTATTTGTAACATATACCTATTACACAAAATGTAGCTTTCTGTGCTTCTTCTCCATATAACATTTTACTAGTTACAAGAAAATCGCAAGATCTTACGTGCTTACGTTATACTTAAAATGGGGTCCAAATATTCTACGGAACAAATTTTCAACCACAATGACACAAATCCACGACCAAAGTCACAGAAAATAAATTCAAAATCAAATGACACCGAATATTTTGTAACTCACTCTATCAAAATACCTTGTATATGTATTAACAAGCTAAACACATCACAAGCTCATTACATAAAAGGTAAAAACCTATTAATTTTTTGCGACACGAAACCCCCATTTGAATCAAACGTTCGTGCATTGTCAACAATCAAGAGAATCATAGCATCAATCAAATATGGCGGCGACCTTGAGTAGGTCACGGTGGCGCGCTGCGTACGCGCATGTCAGATGAAAGTTACGATTACATGTGTACAAACACCTGCTTGTACCTGTTATCTAGTAGTACTAGGTTAAGAACGTCTTCTTCTTAACATACAAAAACATTTTGGAAGTAATAACCAGCTGTACAGTCACGACCAAAAATATCTGACCCCCCCTCTGGTGCCATAAATTTCTGACACAAAGTGAGCCAAAAATGTCTGCCCCCCTAAAAAACATACTTCCAGTTGTCCGTTTAATTCTTGTAAAATTAAGCTGATCTGATGATTAAGACGGGAGGCATAGGAACTCTGTTAAGAAAGCATCAATCTGACTGTACCTGGTAGGAGAGACAGAATATGGTATTACACCACAAATTGACCCCGTAGAGGTGCTGTTGTCGAAATAGGTACTACAAGGAACTAGACTGTCAAAATTAAAGATCGGGAGTACCTGATGAAGGCTTTTTAAAACAGCCAAAACCAGCATTCATAATATTAAATTAAGAATTAAAAAAAACCTCGACACATTTTATCATCAAATGAACCTGAACACTCGATAAAGTCACACATTATTCTCTCTTCGTACGCTTTTATATTTGGAGACCCCACTAGAGTATATTTGCAGACACTCGATTATTCTTCCCCACTTTCCCTACAACTTTGAAACGGCTCCACCGATTTTCATCGAACATGTCTAAGAACACTCGTTGATAAGTCACCTTTAATATAAAAAAAAAACAAAATTGAAATCACTTCATCCGTTCGTGAGCTACAGCTACAAACAGACAGACACGTCAAAATTATAACACCCCTCTTTTTGCGTCGGGGGTTCAGAATAGACATATCACTAGGGACTATCATTTCGCTCCCTAACTTTATATGAAAGTATAAAATGTATAAAGTAAATAAAAGCTAACACACTCATACCAGGCCAGGCCAGGATTCAATCCGGGGACCCCTCGCTTTGCAGGCAGGGTCACTAACAACTAGACTATGGGTTCGTTCGAAATATACGTACGTACATACTAACATAATATTGCGTGGCAACATTTATTTCCATAAAAACTACCGATGACGGCTGTGACCGGACATAGTGTCATGAGAACTGCAAGGTCAAATGACGAACTCATCTGTATTCAAATTTGATGGTTTGGAATTTAAACGCTTACACACCATACCATGATATGCAATTTAATGTTATGTCAC
This sequence comes from Lerema accius, assembly GCA_001278395.1. Taxonomy (NCBI): domain Eukaryota; kingdom Metazoa; phylum Arthropoda; class Insecta; order Lepidoptera; family Hesperiidae; genus Lerema; species Lerema accius. Next base: position 310,942 of record LGAG01002108.1, read on the forward strand.
TTTATAAGAAAATTTTTAATTCACATCTGTACGTGATTAATACGAATAAGTAAATTTAAGTAAAGAGAGTTCTTTACGACTATATTTAAATCATTTTTTTAAGTCTTGTAAGGTTGTAATGGCCAATATGAATCCTACAGTTTCAGACTGATTGGATATTTTTTTGTTCTTTACATTCCTTTGAGAACTTTATGAAGAACTCTCAGACGCACAAGTTTTGTCACAATGTTTTCCTTCACCGTACCAAGTGATCTAATTATAACTTACATTTTATACGCACATAACTTTTTAAATGAGAGGTGCGTGCCGGGCGGTTTGAACCCAGGAACCTCCAGTCGAGAGACTAACGTTCAAACCAGTAGGCTGTCATGCTTTATGTACCTATGAGTAATTAGCAATTCAGGGAGATGATAAATGGCTCTTAACTTGCAAAACAAGTTACCCATCTTGTATAAAAGATCACTAATACTACGGTATTAATGACGACAATTTATTTTAATGATGTATTACTATTTAATGTTAATCTTACGTCCTACAGTAACCTACACAGTCAACTTACAATCCTGCTTATGAATTGTGCACACAATCCTTTTATCCATTTGGGATATTGTATATGCGGAATCATTCAAACTATAGAAGATCATGCAATTTATATTTCATACTAAAACTTATTTAAAATGATGAACGTTTACCAAAGTTTTATAAATATATTTTGGAGGTGTGAAATATCTTATAGGAAATATTAAGCGATCAGAAAATACGTTGCAAATCAACAATTGCTGAGTCAGATAATCATTGTGTACCTATACTTAAAATAGAAATATCAATGCTATTATATATCTTGAATATTTTTTGGAAATTTTGGTCCCAACCACTGGAACTATTTTGATAACAGATTACAAGTTCGTAACTTATATGTGTATAATGAGGATTGTCCTACAATAATTTACATTCGGATATACGGTTTTGTTTTCACGGGATAATTCCTAAATCATTTCCAAAGCGAAGCGAAAGCGGGTCACCACTATAATATACAACCTAAAAAACACCAAAATCAAAGTAACTTTAAAACCTATTTAGTACTCCATGCATAAAATATAAGACGGCACTTCAAAGAATCACTCCCAATTTCCCAGTAATTGTCGTTTGATAACAATCGCTAAGCCCCGTTGGAAGTTTGCAAGTGGCTTAAGAAAATCTGTCGTTTGGTCTGGCCAAACTTCTTCATCGCTATGAAGAATACTGACGTCATAAGCCCCGACGATTTAAGTCTGAAAATAGGGGCGAAGAAGTGGAATAATAAAGCTGTACTAACTTCTATATTTGATGTTTGTAGTTCAAATAGTAAATGTCGTAAAAAGTTTTAAATTAATTCATGATTTAAACCATCAGAAGACTTACATGATAGAAAAATTAGACAAGTCATCCTGCGTTCAAACTTCGACCATAGCTGTGTAAAACAATAGATTAGGCACCTGTAGACTCGATGGATATTGAGTCTATATCCATCATAATATATTGAGGGACCTCAATGTCACAACAAAATGTACCTTTCTGTACTCCATGTCTATCTACACCATGTGTTCATAAAGAATTATAAGCCCTGTTACAGTTGCATAAAGTCTATATTATTATATACTGAAATCTAAGTAAAACATTAGTGGATTCACGTCTTTAATTTCAAGTGCATACTACTTACTATGTTTATACGAGAAACGCGCGTAAGTAGAAATGTTTCGGATGATGTCAGTAAAATGATTTGCATTCTGCAGATGCGTTGCAATTTCTCTTTTAACGCATCATCTACATATTTACCATCTGTGATACGATATCTCTGTCTGTCGCCCGCAAATTACTTTGTACATTAAGAAAATTAAATTTTATATCCGGCCACTCTGCTTTAACTTACAATCACAACATTTGAAGGGTTAAAAATGTGATGATTACTTTGAGGACTACAATAACTGTATCCGCAATACCCTAGTTCAAAGTTAATGATTATGTAAAATCTAAAATATACCCCACTAATTTTACAATAGCATTATTCGTGCTCTCTTTCGTCATTCGATTCGATTGACATAAACTTTGTATTCGTATCACCGTGCGGTTATCGTAATAAAGTATCGATTACAGTCATGTGCATGTTCGGCAACGTATGATATACAGTCGCCGGAGCGCCGGATCAATGATGCACTTAAAAATAACGAGACAACGTCACATTTCTATCCCGTGACATTTACCTGGCAGCGAGCGGCCCAGCGTGTCTCAAACTATTGCTATATTTAAGCACACCTTTTTTTTAAGGTAATAACATAAGCTTGACGAATGTTGTTTACCATCTCGTTCATAAGCATAAGAATTTAATTCTAAGTGCACCGTGGCACTGTCAATTTTGTTTAATACGTTGAAAATTCAAGTTAATGCTGGATTTTTTAATATCCAATTTTTTTGCATACAATTGCTAATATTAAAAAAAATCTTAACCTATTACACTCGGATGACAAGTAAATTTTCTAAGCTAAATCTCTTCCATTTCTATGTTTTAATTACGAACTTTAAGAGCAACTTACACCAACATAATACAAAACTAATCCCTAATTAACATCGTCGTCGTCAGTCACAATTAATTACAAGTCGCAGTTCACCTTTCGATTCCAATTAAAACTATTGACTAACTAGCTAGTGAGCTCCCGAGTTAGCGCCATGTGTCACATTGGTGACACTTTGAGCATCGCTGCATCTACTTATAATTAGTTGGAGCGCATCCAGTTTCGATCGCTGCCGGGTGCTATCGATCTGATAGCGAGCTGATTGCCCAGTCACATGGATTGCGACTATCATTAAACACGTGCTCGTACTTGATTGTTATACTTTATCTAATCGCAACCCATAACTGTCCCACTGCTGGGCTCGGTTCTCCTCTCACAGTGTAGTACAGGACATAGTCCACTACGCTGGCCACGTGCGACTTCACACACCATTGCGAACTTTATGGAGAACGCTCAGGTGTGCAGGATTCCTAGTATTTTTTTGAATAAAATACTAACTAGTCTACAAATCCACGATTAGAACAAAATTCGGAACCCAAAATGCCCGGATGCTGTAATACTGTTTACAAGTGTTATAGTAGGTTACGGAGGTTCATGGCAACCATTATATTTGTCAACGATCACCAACTCGATGATTTAATAGCTTACAAAACAACTGACCTGATTCTTGTAAACTATTACCATAATCCAATGTATTTTACATGCGTTACTTAATGTTACAAAAATGACTTAAGTACGTATTTTGTCATTTTAATCGCGTTTTCATGTCACTCGGTTTTAACTTTTAAGATTTACTGTTTTGGGTAATTGTCGATTTGTATGACGCAATGGATACCATTATTAATGTTACGGGGCCTGGGTTCGATTTCTAGCGAGGCAGGAATTTTAATAATCAGTTTAAATGTCTATTTTCTATCTGGGTATGCGTTGTCTTTGTTTGTCCATGCCATGTCCACAATACAGGGGCTGTGAATTTATATCAGTTTTCAAAAATAACTAATTACGTAAAGGGTATTTTAGTACATTATATTTCATGTCATAAATGATTTCACAATGCATGACGTCATAGGCCCAAAGGTATTTATGAAAGGATTCAATAATAGATATCCATTAAGCGTGTCCTCGGAGTAACAATAGATTTTGTCAATTAGTGTTTGGAGCCTTAATAGATTTCATGAATCACTCGACCGAAGAAAGGGTTTAAATTATTACTGTTCATTATATCTAACTAAAACTATGTTAACATACACTTTATCTATCCATATTGTAGTCTTTATCAATACTATCATTAGTAGTCTTTAGTTTTAGTTACGGATACTCCTAGCATCTAAAATGCGGCACTGGTAGTTAAAAATACATCTTTATTGCCGCTCTAAGCCAGGGATTTCCAAACTGGGTTCCGAGGACCAGTCATTAGGGTTCCGCCAAACTTACATTACACATTTGAAGCCCAAAACATGTCAACTTTGGATAATCGGTGAAATGTTGCAGGTCCGATTTATAATGAAGGAAGCCCTGCATAATAAATCGGATAAATCGCAGGTGTTAATAATTAATCATTATAATTATGAAAGGTAACAAAAACGAACTTATCATATTCAATGATAATTAATTAATATCTAATTTTAGGATAACAAATTCACCGTAATCTTTTAGTCAAGTGACCGAAAATGTCACATGACGTAAACAAAAAAGTGTAGTCCTCTCTCTGTTTACGTCTATAGGATTAGTATTTTATTCGAAGGATGTGACGTCATTAGAGGCGCTATAACAGTCTTTAGCGTTTGCGAAAAAAAAAGTTATTAAAAGTGAAAAATGCGTAATGTAATATTGCTTTTTGTTAAAAGATTAATAGGATTAACCTAGTTTTAAAATTTAGAGAAATACCTCCTTAGAGTGAAGATAAATTTCAAAATAACTTAATCTTAGTCCTATTAATCTCATACATCAAAACAACCTTACGCATTAAGCTTAGTGATTGATTGCCGCCATTACGTAATGAGAATTGAACCCGGAACGATGCTATCAGTGTCACTATGTCACTGCCACCAAGGTGTGTCATCACCATGTTTTTCATTACCATAGTAATATCCGGATCGTATCTTAGAACAACGTACGACGAGGTAAGAAAAAATACAAAAAAATAAACTGTTTGTTTTTTCGAGTTTTTGTTCTATGTTTAGAGTTCTGCGAAAAGAAAAATTCCGATGAATCTCAAGGTACGAAGTCCGTCCTTGTAGAAGAAACTACGCCCACTAACAAGCACGTGTATTGTGCCATTGGTTTTTTACTACCCGACTGCGTCAGAAGTAGGGTAATGTTTTTAAAGCGTCTGTACCTACATTAATTTTTTCGGAACATGTGAGATGTGACCCTGCCTGCAATGTGAGGGGTCCCAGGTTCGATTCCCGGTCAGGGCAGATATTTATGTGACATATTATGTTTGGTCTCAGGTCATGGGTGTTAGTGATGTGTTATTTGTGTTGTCCATGCCACCCGCAACACAGGGAATCCTACTACGGGGGTATGAATGCGTTAGCATTTTTATTACTTTTGATATTGGTTAAGTGAGCTATTAGTGCCTAAGAAAAAATAAAATGATTAGAATTTGAATTAAATTTATAGGTAGATATACCAATTAATCCAAAAAACTAAAACAGTTCTACCCGCTCATTCGATTAGTTCGTGACGTCTGGTAACAGGCCCACTCGATGTCGACAATTGACTACCGAACCACTTAGCAATTAGCCAGTTTTGCAAACCTTCTACAAAACCGTCCAATTTAACGTCCAAGTTAACTGCGCATTCAGCCTTATAAAGGCTAATAATATCTAGTTATGTAAGTTATTTTAATGCATTTAAGTATTCATAGTATAACATCACGCTAAGATGAATAGGAGGAATCGAACCCAGGACACCTCTCTGCAGGCTATCACAATCTCGACTACAGAGTCGGCGATTGGACATTAAAAGGCAAATTAATAACATCGCTTACAAACTATAAATTGGTGTGGATTCAAAGCATCGAGTACACCCCAGCCAAACTCAACCGCTAATTAGTTTCGCAAAACTAAATAAAACGATCGAATTTATCGTCGTCTAACGCAACCGGCTGTTAATCTCTGTGGGTAAATATTAGGGAGCCTCAAACCTATGGCTCATAACTGAGGAGACCTAGAGCATACTCCACCACGCTGCTCCAGTGCAGATTGGTGAAGGGGGCAGTGGCAACCCAAGTGTCGGAAACTTTAAAGCCACCAGAGGCCCTAAAATAACTTAAAGATTGTCATCTAACATGTCTAACAATAACTACCGGGATCGACAACTCAACTTTTTTATTTTAAACTCTTCAACATTCATCCCTTGAGGGCATTAAATAAAGCATAAAACTTTTCTAATAAATGAAACCGTTAGACCGATTTACATGAAAGTTGGCATTTCTGTAGCTTATTAAACGGAACAAAAGATACTTTTAAATGGGAAACAGTTTAGTTCCCGCGGGATAGCAAATAAAAGGTTTACCGAAGCGAGGCGAGGGTGGTCCACTAGCAGATAAATAACGTGAGAATAGTCGCATATAAGTAATCCTATTATGTACTATGCGTGATCTTGGTTGTCAAGTATAAGGACAAGCCGCGTTCGCTCGCACTTGCGAAACAAGTTGAAGGCTTCACTTCAGTACCTACTCACTGATAACACTACTTTAATGATTACAGGAAAATCTGTGTCCTAGAAACACGTTGTATTATAAGAAATGGAACTGTGTCCTACAAAGTTCTAGGTACTGTAGTTTTGTTCCTAAAGAAGCCATTTTATGATGATCGTGTTTTGGTGTAGTTCAGACAAATAAGGTTACTTATTCATGTGAAGATTATGACTGAAAGAATGGTTTAAACTAGATATGTCTCTCTTAAACTCTGATTATTTATGTTTAAGAGAGGTATAGAAAAATCTGGTTGCAATTTTTTATTCGGTTCACAAAAGGAAACACTAAATTTATAGTGAGGTAATTAAACACTTACGTACGTAAATGCAAAAGTAAAAATGCATTATCATAAAATTAACCTTGTACGGCGTTAAAATTATGGTAAATACCTGCAATGTACTAACATCGTAAACATATGGTGAAGATCCTATACGCAATACCGATCGAAAATCTAACATAAGAGCCCTCTTATACGAGTAGAGAACTTACAAAACCACTTTAGATTCCAGTGTACAGTTGCTAAATGTCAATAACTAATGAAATATGTTGCAAGACAAACTGTGCTTGCGCCGGATGTCTTCTTAGAGCAAAGTAACGAGCTATACTATTGTTTTTTTTAATTTCAAAGCAGAACTTTATAGTTTTTGCATACGTTTATATAAGTTCCAGACAACGCGCGTTTTCAGCGCTTTCTTTTTGCACTTATGTCGTTCCATACGATTACTATCAACAAAAAAGCGCCAGCAACGCGCTGTAAACGATTTTAATACGCGCGTCGTCGACGCGTTAAAATAACCTCGTGTGCGATGTACCGGACAATACTATTCTGTGTTTTACCCGAATGCGCCAGAAATAGGGTAAAGATTTTCGAGAGTAGGTACTGTTTGTATTCCTTGTGTCGTGGGTGCAATAGACAACTCAAATAGACAAATAGACAATCGTAGACTTGAGGACAGAAACTAACATTCATCATTAAAATTTTCATCCCTTTGGAAATTGGTCCTAGGATCTTTTGAAGAGTGGTTCAGCATTGCGCGATATAAATCGTCAAAAATAATAATTCGAAAACAAATTAGAATAACCATCCTATTAAACGTTTTCTTAAAATAGCGTAAAATTTCTCGTAGGTAGTAGAGAGTGAAAACACTTATTATGAGGGAAATTAGTTATTTTTAGAAACAGAGCAGCCGTATATTGACATCATATAAAAAGAACTTTTATTCCTTTTCAACTCAGATAAGCATTGCTTATTATAGCAAATACGTCGTATAAACGAAACGTTTTTGTATCTCCTAAATCGAATAGAAATATTTTGTATTTCCCCTATCCTTCTATAGTTTTATTTTACACATCATTTTTCTGATTCTATAAGTTTGGCAACTCATAATTTCTTCTTTTTTTGTTTGTACACAACGCATCGGTGATCTTTTGCCAACAGTAGGTAGGTAATGTTCGCAGACGATGACGGCCTATTTTGAAATGGTTCGTCTCTTGTAGACCTCGTCATTTTAGACTGTTTTCATAAAAAAATGCCCAAAAGAATTACTGCGTAATATTCCACCCCTGTTCTTAATTTTGTAAAGAACGACATAAATTGTGTTACCTTAAAAGGAAGAGTGTATTTTCAGTATAAAAACGCACCTGAGGCCGCTTCCAATACACGCAAACACGGTTAACTATATTTATGCAAAATACCAGGAGAAGCCTAGATGTTATAATGAAATTTCTCAATAGGCAAAAAATATTAGGTAAAAAGCACTATTGCAAACTACGAAAAAGGGTTCCATGTGAAGATGTCCAATTTTGTACATTAAACTATTAGGTAATAACATGCCGAGACTCTATTTTACAAGACGCTGTAAAGTCTATACTAGAAACCTTCGTGCCCTCCGGATCACGAAAGCGCACAAGACGTTTTGCTACTCCCCACAATCCACATTCACATTCCGACTGCGCTAACATTTGCTTAACTTCATCGATCACTTATATCAACGCAAGCCGCCGGGCTATGAACGCTCGAGACCAGAACACGATGTAGATAGATTTAGATATATGAGGATAATTGGCTATAGATGTTATTCAATAAATCGGTTTGTGCACGTCTCGTATCTGTCACCGTCGACTGCACCGCAACCTCTCCTGTCATCAGCCGAGCGAGATCACGACCATTCGACTATAATGCACAAGTCGTGATTCACACTATCCCGCGCCACACGTTTATTTTATTACCCTTCATTATTTTAATAAGTGGTAAAACCTGTGCGACATTCGCTATTAAAACGATAGAGCCAACCTCACAGGGATTTCTCCCTTCGTCGCCAGTACAGTAGAATCGGATTGGCTTGAACTGTTCTAGTTAAAACAACAGCGCGTGAAGGTTTTTATCAAAACGTAAGTGAATGTGGTGTTCTTTGATATTTGCGTTGTAGACACAGAGCAAAGAATGTGTTGTAGACTTGTAGCTCATTTGTTGACGTTTTGTTTTGTGATACCATTATTAAGAACAGCCTTGACCGTTTGACGGATGTCGAAATATGCCCATCATGTCAATCGATTTAAACGATCATAATGCATTATACTCGTACTGAGATAATGGGGCGGAGTTGTTAGTGAAAGATCTTTTATGTTCAAAGTGCCTCAGATTCTTATAATAGGTACGGGATTTCTTTACCTTGTTTTGATGTTGGTTTCAAAAGGAACACTCGACGCGATTTTTTGTAAGAGATAGCGAGTAATTTGTGTGTACAAAGAGTACCGTAATGTAGTCTATTTTCGTTTCGAATCATTATAATACTCCAATTGATCTTCAGGAAACTGAACATATAAGATGTGCTCAAATAAATACATATTCACAGAACTACTCTAGAAACTAGAATATTTTACGGGACCTGGGATGGAACAAGCGAATATTGTGAACATAATAATCTGTACTTTGAAAACAACCGTAAGTGAGTACTAGAATTTGTTTTTGAATTAAAATGAACGAAGTTTTCAGGTAATTACAATAACCGATCCAGACGGATGTAAGGTACAAATTATAATTTGTTACTTATTACTTTTCAACGAGGCCTTAATTCGTGTGCCTCAGCCCACAATATAAAGATTATACCATCAAATTTTTAGTCATGGTAACCTGCTTCTATTGAACATTTCTCAAACGAAAACGACGCGTCTCAAATTCCTCAATCCCAGAGGTACATCAGAGGAATCGTACAGCAAGTATTCAGTAACTAAGTTTGTGTCCAAACCTGTAATTCGGTTAGTAAGACATGTGCCGGCCGTTACTGCTCCGATAACTCTCAGCGGTACCCCTGAATAAGTTTCTACTACTTGTAAGGTTCCTAAGAAAGACATTAAAATGTCCCTCACTGGGACTTACAGAGTAATTTGTATACAAGAATAAATATGTGTAATACAAAGATCTGCAGAAATTCCCTAAGAAAATTAACTTCTAAACGTTCATAAATTACTGAAATGTTATTTAAAAAAGTTTATGCTTAAGACATCTTTGCCGTTACTGCAATCGCGAAATGCAAAACATACAGAGCGTATCTTGCTGAAAATAGGTGGAATCTCACTTAGAATGTTAATTTGCACATGTACATCCAATATTAAAAAATATTATTGCAATTATATCAACAAGCATTCTCTTGTTGCAATTCTCCTCGTTTCAACACTCGTTACCGACCGTGGATGCGCTTGCGCAAGTTATTTGAGATGCTTTCAATTTAAATTGTTGCAATACGCGGCTTAAATATTGACATTTAGGATACCTTTAATATTTATGATCGAAATCTATGTCTTCGATAAGCATAATACAGTACTATTTCACTGTTTAGTGTAATATGATATGTCTGCGATAGCAATTTTGTAAAATTGAGGGTTATAAGTAATTTAATAGTAAATTTTACAGTTTTATCGCAGACGTGTTCTATAACCTAAATTTTTTCGCAATCGAAAGTCTAACGTTAGTAAAATCAATTTAAAAGCAGAAAAATAAATGATAACGAAACTGAGATAATTATTTAATGAAGAAATAACAATAATAGACCATTATGCCCAGTCACCAAATCACTCGATGACCATTATACCCAATGATTATTATCAATAGTTATAAAAACTAAAAAAAACACGGAATTCCTAGCCTTCGATAGGTAATCCAAAAGCCAGCAAATCAGTCAAGTTAACAAAGTAAAACCTAATATTTTAACATATAAAACCCTACCCAATGATAATGATAATAAAAATGATGACAAAGTCTTTGACTCACCAATTTTCATGATCCGAAAATCAACCATACATTGAACGTTCGTGCGCACGAAGGATTTACATATCGATACAGATTGGCTCAAACATGCGCATGATATTTAGACAACCTTCTCGATGACACCCCAACCGTCTGAACATTCACGCTTTCTGCGCTCCAGGTCACATCATGTCAAGGTACAGTCAGCATACAACGTAACAAGCTTACGTCAGCTTCAATATACGGTTATAAATCTAATAATCTGTCTGTGTAGCCTATACAACTTCAATTGTACGAATGGTACACCGGCCCTATTAATATCTTTTGTCGTAGCGTGATAGATGGAGATTGTTATCGGACTTAAAATTACATGTGAATAAAGAGTATCCATGAATAAATATACGCGCTCTATATGCGTCATCTATTCTGGAACTACTATTTCATCAAGCTGTTTCGCTATCAACTCGAGGACACTTGTCTGTGAACTCCTTCTAGGTATTAGGTATTGGACAGATCCGTCACCTAATCTGCAGTTTAAGCCAAAATAAAAAAAGCATGTTCATTGGAAGAACGTTTTCGCCAGCTGACTTAACTCAAAAGTAGCAAACGATTCAATAGTTTTCTCTATCTTAGGTATGTTCCTTAGGAATCCTATTGGTATGATGAGGAAAATTTAAACAGGTCTATCGGTTATACAACGACGTAGTCTAACAACCTTACGATAGAATGATAGAAGCATGTTTACCATTGATGATTTATTTTATGTAAACACCTCGGACAACTGCCGAAGGACAATCCAATGATAAATTATCACCACAACCAGACTTACCACTTTGGCACCAACAGGATATTGCTATCCAGGCAATAAATCTTTCTAATATACATAACTCAGAGATCTTCGAGGAAAAGAACCTAAGATTATTGGGTCCATCAACCAGCTGATGGACTTTGCCACCTTTTACATCCATAGTGTGCTGGGATCAGGTTTCAACCTATGCTTGATTCCTTAAAGCCTGGTCTTCTTCTACAACTCCTCCTACATTCCTCGTTGAAACATCATACGTCATCATTTATCGGGCACATGCAAATCGATTGGAAAGACTACTAACATCGATGCCCTTGAGAGACCGCACATCCGCCAACGCAGATATCGATTCTACACGCACACTGAATCGACATAGGGCTTCTGCACGTGAGTATACAATACTTGACGCAACGTGGACTGTATTCACGCGATACTCAGCTGTACGCTTATAGTAATGTAATACAGTTTTGAATGGGAACGATCGCTGTTTACGTCTTTTGGGCTCACTGACCTAGCGCCGGTAATTAAGTAGGTGTATTATCGATGTCGACCTTCAGGAGATTCGTTTTCTTTGGAGTCGTCTACATTTCGTTGTTATCTTCTCTGCCAGATTTTTACGCTGATTTGGAAGGAGTCAACAGGTACTATTGGGATAGTCGATAGGTCTGATCATGTTTTTTTATTCTTTAGTCTGTCAGCAACACGTGACAGGGTGCAATCTAAGCTATTCTGTTGTTATTATAAACATTTTCAGGATTAATCCTTTTCAAATCCCGGAATTACATCTCAGTATCTATTATTCTGAACATAGAAACAGCTACTTTTCCCTAGACTTAAAGTATTATTAGTAGTAGGTAATCTAGTCAAAAAAAGATTCTAGTGTGTATATGAAATTTTATCCAAATCCGTAGAGCGATTTGTTTGTGTAACAAACTCCGAAACTTTTACATTTACGTATAATATTGGTCTGTTTGAACAGAATAGGTTCTATTTATATTTATTAGGCAATTTCAATTTGAACTTGGCCTATTTATTTAAGGAGTTGCCATATTTCATTCACCTTTAATTTACCTAACGACAGAAATAAATACCGTAGTTCAATTTCTAAAGTAATTTTATTTTCTTAAGGGATTTATTGGTTTCCATTCGTCGCCTCTCCCTCAGCGATTCGGTCACGCGTCCAATTTCGGTCACTAGCTCAAATAAAATACATGTTCTATTATTTTCTGTAATTCTAAATATTTCAATTTATTTTGAGTCCAAATATAATTGAGATTCTTGTTGGAATATTTTGCTAATTTTAATCATAAATCTCCGTGCAAGATTTTTATTTTTGTAAAATATACCCGTAATGTACAAAAAATATCCACGATGCGTTTTAATCCTAAAATCATCATAAGTACAAAAATATATTTTTTCCTTTTTACGAAAAACTTCATACACCATAGTGTTATTCATAATTATAAATTTTCCAAGCGTTTCACTTTAATGTTAACAATTTCAAAATATATGTATATCAAACGTCCAGTCCAAATTACTCAATCCTGAATTTGCGTCTCAAATCATGACTGACTTTCCAATTGACTATCCAACAATCAAGATTCACGTGATCCATTATAAAAAATCATTTCCGCTGACGTTACCTGATCATAATCAATTTGGAGCGAAACATTTGATTGATGTTACGTAAAAAAGGTCAGAGGTTTCCATCATATATTGAGACTGCGTTAATATCATTACATAAACTGTATACTTACTTTTAGATATTACATAAATTATATATTTTAGATTCTCTAATGCATTCTTATTCTAACGTGTCCCGGAGCTTTTTTATGTATGTGTACAGAAACCCAACTACGAAAAAAGGGATCATAAAAATTTTGATAACCAATGCTACATTCACAATAGAGGTAAACCCAAATGACATTATTTACTCGTGTATGTTTTATCCTTCAAGTTAGTTGGACTATAGAGCGTAGCAAGAAATTGGACATACATACATACCTACACATACATATAATCATACATAGAATCGTTAAACAACCCTCCTTTTAGGGCAGCCAGATAAAAACCTTCCATGATATAAAGTATAGACGCATAATAACATAGCCAACACTATTAGTGCAGATAGGATAGACCGTCATTTATGAAAAGTAATTTGGAATAGAAGATACCTAGATAATATATCCCACGATTGCTATAGCATCGAAGAATCCTAGTGCAAAGTTCAAGGCCACGTCTCCCCGCAAGCGAGACGCTACGAACAAGGCGAGCTAGCGATGGTTGGTTCGATAGAATTCCTAACCGAAGAGAAAGGCAACGGATAAACAGTTTTGTAACACGTCCTCGGTTGCGCAACCGATCTAATAACTTTCCGTGGTTGTCTGGATAAACTCAATTGTGTGAGACAGGTTGGCATAGATATATTACTATTATGTACCGGTTAATCTATGGGTTCGCTGCACTATGCTGCTCTGGCGGAAAATGGGAATAGTCGATAATACTAAGTATGTGATAGTTGGTGACGACGACAAAATGTTATTAGGACAAAAGTGGATAACCTTTTGCAGGTAATTAATAACTCAAAAGTTGATGAAAGACAGTAAGAATGTACATTTCTCCAGTAAGAACATTTTAAGGCATGTAATTTAAATAACACAATAAATTTTTAAACCAAAATTACGTTGTTATCAATGTGCATTAAAAACAGATTTACAAATTAAGATCAGAAAAATTAGTAACCTAGTTACTTAATAAATTAAGTAAGAAATTTAATTAACTCAGAGTAGCGGAACAAACCTTTTAAGATTCATAAACTCTCCTTAACTATTTTCGTACGAATATAAAACCTCAGTGAGATTTTGTAAACAGTCTTGTTAACAGATGAAACGATTCCATTCTACAAAATTAAATTATAATCCGTCATGAAACCTCGCAAAATATTCACGAATTTCCAGTTCAGAGAGCTTAATATTAAAATCTAGAGTATTACGAAATATACATACATTTAGTGATAACCATACACTCATATTTTGATGTAAGTCTAATACGGTAAACATTATTGAGTATTAATAAAGGATTGATATTTGCCGCTGCTGTATAATTGATTAAAGTTTGTCGCAATGATGACATAACATAACCTAAATCAGGGAAAAAACTTCAATCGTCAAATAATCACTTACCTGAACAACAGCGTCCAAGGCCATCCTCTCGATATCCACATTGTAAAAGTTCAGCTGAGGAACATGTCTCCTCCTCGGCCTGATGTCATCGTAGTACGCGACCACGTCGTTGATCGACACGACTGGACAGTCATCGACGGTACTACAGCCGCTGCTGACGCCGTCAACACCACTGTCAGAATCCCCTTCGCCCCCGAATCCCTCCTTAGAATCACGCCGATCCCCATAACTTTTCTCCGAACCCTCCTGATACCCGGACTCGTTCATATCATCTGGCGTCACAATCTCGGGGATTTTTGTCGTGTCGTATTCGTAACCGACTTCATCGTCGATGATCGACTCGATGTCGGCCATCTTGATCGATTTTAATAACACTTTTTAGTCGGATTGTCCACTACATTCTTGTCTGCCCACCCCAGTTACACTGCCTGCCCTGAAACAAATGCGGCTGTTAGTTGTTATCGGGGAGATTAGATTGTTGAGTGGAGTGATAATTTATGCATCTGAGCTTGTTTGTTGGTAAAGTTCTTGTTTTGGAAAATTTATTTCTTTTTTATCCGATGCACTTCTCATCGGTTGAAACTCCGGTAAATCCTATTAAATCTCCTATGGAACGTATAGTAAGTAGATTTATTTATCGACTAATGCCATCTATCCAAACAATGTTTAGAGAAACCTAGGAGGCAGAATTATCGCGGAAATAAAAGCGTTTCCGGAGATGATCTCAAAACGTTAGGTGATTTAAACCGCAATTGTTACGTGTAGATGATGTTATTTTTTTCGGGCACTTATGTAAATGTTAACCGCAAGCAACGTTACATAAATTTTTCGATCACTTACAATCACCGCAAGATGTAACCGCAAGTGCTTCGTAAAATGCGATGTGATGATATACTCGCATTCATCGAAAGTGAAATGACCGAATACCAGAGGTTACATGTAGCCAAGTTCAACAACAGGAGCGAAAAATAAATACTTGTCATTGCTCTTTGTATCGAACACAATGAGACCACAGACAATGTAATGACGTTCATTTCGAAACCGACGTAAATAAAATTAAATACGAATTCGTATAGGAAAGCTTTATCAATTGGCAGCGGCGCGTGAAGCTGTGGCCGGCGGCGTTGCAAAAAGTGACTACGATTTATTTCAATCCTAATATTCAAATGCTGTACTTAGACGAATTCACTATACCCATACAGTTTATGTCCCTCATTTGACTTGGCTCTACAGTATATAGAAATAAGTTAATTACATTACTAACTTTACCTTGAATTCTTCTACTCTTTAATTCTATTCAAAAATGAATTTTCAGCTTTGTTTTCTGATGTTAATTCGCGACAGAACATGAAGGTTTTCTATTAATTCCACATCTCTATCTATTAAAGTTTCGTCTACACGAGAACAGTTCAAGCCGGTCAGGCAAGTCGGCATGGCATATAATCCACGAAATACGAAATGGCCATTGTAAACAACTTTTAATTTCACTAAAGGCGAGACATCAGACTGCTTTCGCTATCCGCCGACATAGTGACCTCGGTTGACTTCTAGACGCGTTCGGGACAGGTTTACTAAACAGCTAGCCTCCATATAAATCGTCGTGGTGACCGGTTTCTTGTGCAGGTGGATCGCATCCTGTTTGCTTTGACGGGAATATTATTACTAGACCAGTTGCTACTTGTAGCGATGGACTGAGAACTTCGAATAGCCCAGCAGAACATAAATAAAGGTTCATGTACATTGTATGTACACCTGCTCTAGTATTGAGAATTGCATGGGCTCATAAATAAGACGTCACAAAAACACAGGCTGTAATGTCTCCTAACGAACAATGTGGTAGACACAGTCTCAAGATAACGATCTAAAACCGCCTCTTCTTACAAATGGTATTTAGTATTCTTCTTTTTAAATTATTTCTTCTGTACGAGGGTTGGCATTGAACTGTTCCTTAACTTAAACGGCTTGTCGGATTTCAACATATAAGGGCTCATAGAATTCGTCTCCATTGTGGATATGATACAGACCACACATTTTTATCACGACGTCTCCCTCAAAAATAGCACTAGCTGTCGGTATTTTTAATTATGCAAGCATAAGAGACAGGCGTTTTGCGATTTTATTACTGCGTAGAGATGTATAGATATAATGACTGGCATTGCTAGGTCATCCTCGACGGCCCGTAGTAAACAGAGTTTAACTCGTGCGTCGCTCCGTCTAATCTAATTACTTCGGATACGGTCAGATACTCCTCGTTATTGGGCAGCTTGTGAAGAAAACGTAATAAATGCTAATATAAATAAGTTAAACAAACTCATTCGTCCGAGTAATACCTAATTAGACCACCAAGACACAACTACGGAAAACAATTATTTATCACTTGATTGCAATTTGTCGGGAACTGTCGTTAAGTTATAAGCTTACTTACATCTATCGTGTTTCTTTACAAGTGTAAGCAAAT
>LGAG01002108.1:327909-339908 GCA_001278395.1 Lerema accius
CAATCCGCACTAGGCCAGCGTGGTGGACTATGGCCTGTACCCCTCACACTGTGAGAGGAGACCCGAGCCCAGCAGTGGGACATTAATGGGTTGCAATGATGAATGATTACAGGCTTACAGAAAGATTATTTTCAGTTACTACACATTTCAAATTAGGATTATGTAAAAAAAATATTACACGGAGCAACAAAGTTAATATTAGAAAATAAGCTACTCGTACTAATTTTAATAAAACTTCCTAATTTAACGTTAGTTAGACTAACTTATAATTGAACCACCAACAAAATATTAACATTCCAGTAAAATCCATTCCATACTCTATACCAACAAAGTACAGACGTCGGCTAGCGTTATATGAAGATGTAATTATTTCACAGTAAATTACATTTTTCCGATGAATCGCGATTCAATAACCACAAGATACTCAAGAAACCACACAAAGATAGGTACGTGTTCTATGAAAGACGAGTAGCGATGATTAAGTGACTACGATCTCGATGTAACTTATGTATTTCATTTGCAATTAATAGACTTACTCGTAGGATTACTTCAGAAGCAACATGTTGTTGTTATATTATCCATTTTGTAGACCTTGAAGGCAGTGTCATCTGACAAAATTGCGCTATCTCGTGACTCTATCAACAAAATCAGGTGACCACTAAAATTATAATTATGATTCTTACAGTCATAATTCTTATATCTTTGTTTTTTTATCTTTCGATTTGAGCGATACATCGCATGATCGTTAACCATTTACGATACAGCCGTTGCATAAAAAATAATAAGCGCTTTGCGTCACTGATACGACTTGCATTTTATTAATAGCCAATTTATTATATTTTTTTACGGACACAAACGGGTTTCAAAGTAAATGGTAGAGACTTTTTAACATGATATTTAAATTAAATTTAAATCAGCGGCATCAATGCAGTTGATAGGTTTCTTTGTCTGGTTAGAATATTACCAATTAGACGACTACTGGATAATTTACTATTAAAAAATCTAATAAAGCTATCTCTGAAGATGCTGTCGGTAATAGCACGTTAGACATCTTTACCAGCGAGTTATTTGTAAGTAAATTAAATTTTATAATATATGATATGATTTACTTAATGTTTTTTCTTTCAGTAGGCCACAGGCCAGTATGTTTATAAAGTTCACGTAATAATGACAAATGTGGTATCGTTGGAAACGTTCTATTTTCTCTTTGGCTATGTAATGTTACATTACTTGAAAATAACTTTAAAAGACATAAAGTCATGA
Organism: Lerema accius; assembly: GCA_001278395.1. NCBI lineage: Eukaryota > Metazoa > Arthropoda > Insecta > Lepidoptera > Hesperiidae > Lerema > Lerema accius. The sequence goes on from LGAG01002108.1 coordinate 329,173, forward strand.
GCTTAGTAAGCACTAGAATGCAGGTGATCTAACATTCATCCAAAGACTGGTAGGTTGCAAAACCTGTATGTCAGTCAAAGTGATATGCAGGCGAGCTGTTGCTAACACAGAACAAGGAATGTATCTGTATGCATACAGATAGAGGGAGCAACTTACAAATTTTGTATGAAACCCAATGTCGCTAAACTCACACATTTACACATTACACACAATTATATTTCCTTCGCAATGATTCGTCAAGAACAAAAATTACAATTTACTTAAACTAAACCTAACACACAAAATAACTCATAACAAATTCAATTCTATTACCATGGGTTATGGTTCATTTTCTAAATTTTATTTATTTATGGTACGCGTGTTATATGAATATTGGTTGCTAACAATGTAGGAACACAGGACAGGGCGTCATTAGCACTAGAAGTTACGAAAATCACTTCTACAATGTTATCTTTTCCGTGCTTGTAATAAGTAGGTACCGTGGCAATAGTTAAGCATAGTGAGAAACCTCCTATGTTACTTCGTATTCCTTTGCCTTTCTTTGTTGTGTTTTTGTGTTGACTGAGACTTCGGAACAAATGAGCGTAGTAGAAAAAACATAACGTACTTATCAAATGACAATTGACAACGTTTCCCGGTACATTGCTTGACAGGCCGTACAGACTGACCGACAGACATACGTCTAATAGTAAAAAAATGACTTAATTTTTTTTCCTGAAGACTCAGTTTATAAATTTTTGGCTGAGGTGATTATTTATTAGCTAGATCTTCATTTGAATCACACAAATGTACTGCCCAATGTGTTAGTCACTGATATTGAGCTCCAAGACATTTAAATACAACACACACACTAACGCTATCGTAGTCATGTAGCTAAAAGAAATACAATTTTTCTATATTTCCCTTCTAAGGATACATAATACGAAAAAAGCTACGCAGCATAATCATTCCGACCGACCCTAGAAATGGTAACCTAAATTGTGCCTTTACTCATTTTTCCTTGTTTATTTGACGGCTGACTTCCTTTAGTAGATCTTTTCTAATATAAACAATCTGTTACCGGTCCCTTACTAGGGCAGCAGGAATAAGATACTGACTTTTCTACGTATTTAAAGATTTGATGAGTAAATATAAAGACCATTTCGACATTTATTATTTAGGGTACCTACCGTAGTCAACCCCATAATTTCAACATATCCTCACGTTTATTATATCGTACGTCGTACGTCTGTCTTAATTAACTCAGAGATACCTAATAAAACCTGTGATTTGTAAAGTAAATTACACACAAACAATTTGTGAAATAAAGTAAAATGTATGTGTGTTGAACAGGTACACAATAGAATATGATATAGAGTGTACTAAGTGATTCCTTTAAGTAACTAATCTACTCAATTTCTTAAGAAAGTATACAATCACGAGAAAAGCCAACGTGAGCAAACATCGAAATATACCGCTCTCACTTTCCAGAAAGCAAACGATAAAGACGAAAGATCGGGAAAACTTGTTGCTTGAAATGCGCCCTTGACATAATAACCGGGTCACGGGAATACTACAAGGGTTGCCAACGATACTGTTAAAATCAGTATTATACTGTTTTTCACTGTCAATTTTTACTGTTGATTCAAAATAAAGTATACAAAATACTGTTTTCAACATCAAAATGTTTAACACTATAAACGTTAGACTTAGGGATAATTAACAAAAAAATGATAAGCAAAATATTGTTCATTTTTCTAAAATACTGTTCGTAAATCTTCTTAGACCTGAATATACTTTATTTCTTGAAAAAAAAAGTTGGTAACCCTAAATAAGGCCTGTTGCTGATATGCGAGAGAGACAGAGCATATATCAGCTGTGTTAGAGCGAGAGGACCGCTTCACCCAGATTGTGTGAAAATTTTATGCGATGTCTATAACAATTAGAAGTAATAGGGGTGTTTGGAGGGAACTTTCCCTTGCTCGATATCTCACGGTACGAGATTTAATTTGTTAATGACAATATTGTTAATGATGAATGTGTAATTGAGATGTAAACAACATTATCTGGAGATGAATTCGTTAAAAGTTTTTGCAGATTGTAAATAAAGAAATAATACTAACTCTTCAGAATTCATAACCAAGTGTTTATCTAGAATTCTAGATCTAGAATCATTAGGTATACAATACCTAATTAGGTATACAATACCTAATTTACTCAAAATTTTGTTTGAAAAAGTCTTTATGAAAAACAATTTTGCAATTGCAGCAACTTACAAAACAGTTTGACTTGCGTAAAATTAGCTAACTACAGGTATATAATTAGGTCCCTAGTAAAAACATCTTAATGAAGTAAGATGCCTGAAGCAACTAGCTTCACTGTGAAGTTAACAGATTCTTCAACCAGTTTTCGTAAAAACACCATATATTGCAAAAACAAAACAAAGTTACAATTACGCCATATTTTGTACTCAGACCGAGCAAAATTAAATCTATACCACACTCACCCCAACCTACTTCTTATGTCATCGTAATAAAGTTGTTTATTTACTGCACGAGTAATTGGCATTACGCCACAGAGCAACTACAATCGGACGTGAAAAGACTTCAGTGAGAATTTGTTTACTTCTGCCATATTTGCATTGGTGGAATGCTTTTCGTTCGATTTTGGGCCTTATTTAGCTACACATAACGATCATAGGATGCGCCGGCATGAGCTGATACAACTGTTCAAATGTTATCCAAATGCGGATCAAATTGTAAGCAGCCAAGAAATCCGCATTCGGTTTATCTTCGCCTTATATTTCAAAGAGGAAAGGTTTTATTATGCAATAAAGTGAGCAATCGCGTCGTTTTGTTATTTAAGATCAGATTTAAAGGAATAGATGAAATGATAAAGTGACAAAAGTTTATAAAAAGGATCTACAATAATTTATAATATGCTGTAAGTAAACGTTCGTCCGCGATTTCATTTCATAGAATTATTAAAAAGTTTTGCTCTACTCATATATTTCAGGCGTACCATTTATTTGAAGTCAACCAAGATACATAAGTAATAATAAGAAAGTCAAAGAATCCAAAACATGTAATTTTACCTCAGTGTTCAATACACTATTATATTTATTATCAAATCTAATAAAGAGGCACCTAATCATTTTTTTCTTCACCTTCAATAAATCACAAAGAAAAATTCTAACCATTACCATCGCTTTTCGTGCGTTGCTAAATTCGGAAAATAACTTAAATCATACAAAAAGCAGAGCTTTCATAGAATTTATTAAGCTGTAAAAAGCTTTGAAGAAACCTGATTCATAAATGCCTACTACGAAAATAAGTAGTAACAGTTACCCATTCGAGAGCTTTGATGTTAAATTCGATCCGTCTTTTCATAACATAATAGGCTGAATGAATGAAAGAGATTTGAAGTGAATGAATGAACGAAGAATTCCAGCTTCAGAATATAAGTATTCCCAAGTGTTTGGCGGAGTGCCAGCTAGGTGCAACAAGTGATCTTCCACGGTATCCGTGACCTTATTCTTTATCAGATTATTTCAACTAAAGAATGTGTTTTGTGTTGAAAATTCTACCACAACTCAATACGTCAAACACAGACAAAATGCAGTCTTCGGAACAAAGGAGCGTAGTAGGGAAAAACATAACGTTAAAAACATATTATAACGTTTCCCGTCACATTTCTCGACAGACCGTGCTCGGTCACATACATCAACTTTCAATCAGGATTCAGCCCCCAATGCCAGAAATTGAAATGATGATTTTTACAGTCTATGAATAATAGTTACACTGGGCGTCACTTTTACGTTGCCAACTAGGTAGAGCTGTGGAAACCCGCATTTTAAAGAACCAAAAGACCACATATCATAGCATTGTCCGAACACCGACGTATACACTTTATTCTAAAGTTAAAGTACCTACGCCGTAAGAGTTTACTTATAAATCGTACTGAGGACAAACACCAAATGTAAAAGTCATGATGAAAACGGAAAATCCCCGGCGAGTATCGCGGCCTAGCTAGCGCATAGAAAATTCGCGACTTCGAAAGTCAAAGTCAAAGCCTCCCAAAGTGAACTCAAGTCGGCCATGACCGGGGGTGACCGGGTGCACCCTATTTGGCTGCGCGCCAACCCGGGTACATACGTCATTTCATTCATTCCGTCTTCCCGTTTGCCTCCATTTGCCATTCAGCAAGTTTAAACGCACACAACCAGATCTTAGCGTGTGAGTGCATGTGCACCGAACGTTTCCCACACATGCAAAGTTTTACAAGCGCTGTTAATCGCGTGATACATTTGTCGATATTAGGGAAACCTTTTTTAACCGTAATTATATCGATGAAGTAAAATTTCATAAAAATATAACGATGAAGTAAAATGTCTACTTGTCGGTAATTATTAGAAGGTAAAATATAATAAAATAAGTGTTCAACTAATAACCAACTAACAGTCCCCCTTAGTCCTACTCGAATTTTGCTACGATGTCCATGGGCGGCAGGGGTTGGTGGCACTGTCAGCTCGTTTGCTATCTTAAAACCATAAAAATAAAAAGTTAGTTCTCGATTAATGCTTCTATTTATCAACTTACAATTTTCTTAAACATATTTCCCTATAATAATACAATGTAGTTGCATTATATTCTAGTAGTCTTGCAGAATCGTACGACCAGCAACCAGCAAGTGTGTGAATAGGTCAGTTTGTTGCGTTGCAGAGCTCAATCAAGTAATTTTATAATTAAGAGTTGACTGAATCGAATAGTAATTACAAATAATTAAACAACCTATTGAATTCCCGTTCGCTTTTGCCACTTTACTCACGCTGTATCTAATACTAGCAATCGACCGCGAGTTCGTCTGCGTAATTTTGCCGTTTTCGCAATATTTTTTATAGCTGCTCCTCTGCTATAGAGTGATGTTATACCTATAGCCTTCATCGAAAAATGGATTATCTTACACTAAAATAATTTTTCAAATCGGTCCAATAGTTCCTGAAATTAGCGCGTTCAAACAAACAAACTCTTCAGCTTTATATTATTAGTATAGAATTACTCGTATGGATGAAGGAAAATTAACAATTTTAAAACTGAACATTGATGTTTTCATTGATATTTCCTCAAATTTCAACGTTTTCTGCATTTCTTGCAAACTGCATGTTAATTGGTTTTACTTTAGGGTTTTAAAGATGGAAAATTTATGACATCACTAAGGTAGGAAAATGGGGCGTTCAAATACGTAATAGTAAAACCCTAGCGACACTTGTTTCCTGAATTAAGAGTCATTATTTAAATGAGTCATCGGAAGAATGGGTCGGTCATCAGTGACTAGGACATTAATTTTTATCAGGCACGTAATTTGAAAGTACCTTACCTACGCAACTTTCCACCCACACAGTTAAAAATAACACTACTAGTAATTAACCGAAAAACAAAATAACCGATGGTTAAAAGTTAGGGTCAGCATGTCAAAAAAAATTGTTGCATTATGTTACTCCCACAATGGAGACGAATCCAATGACACTTCCACAGACCTAAAAAGAAATAGAACGGTTGTATACAATTGCGACAAAATTAGTGTCGCACAAAAATCTGTCACTCGCTCGCCGTATAATACCGAGCGGTAAGCTTAATTATGATCATGTGTTATGTAGCAGTAATATGAACGTTCGTCACATTTCGACTTGATGGCTCCGTCTATTCTTTTTTATGGGTCTGTGGACACTTCACTCACATTGAGAGAGGAGACCCGAGCCCAACAGTGGGACAGTTATAATGTATATACAGTTATAATGTATATATATATATATATAAGGTTGTAATGATGATGATGATGTTGACACTTCACTATGCCAAAATCCATCAAGCCGACATCCATTCATACGCTCGAAAAACATTAGCCTCCTTCTAAGGCAGTCGGTCAACAAAATGTCATTAATTTGCCAGTTTTCCCCCGCTGAAAGTTTCTTGAAAAATGATTCTGCGAGCCAGTTCAACACAGTAGCGTAAGTGCATAAGCGACCTTCGTGTCACTATTATGTTAAGGAAAACGTTTTTGTCAACGAACATGATAAATATTTTATTTACTTCACTTATCAAATACACCGATAAAAGTACCCAATCAATGTTTGAATATGGATAACTGAATTCGGAGGAATCCCTTGTTATCGAAAGGTCAGATAAGAAGTAGGTACTTGCGAGGTTTTAAATCCACTTAATAAATCTACTATAATACGTAAAGGGTTCAACCTTAGACCCCTTATTAAGAGTAATGTAGGCACATACGTGCCTCATATGAGTTTGAGATTTGATATAATTAAGGAAGGAAGGAAAGAAGTACAGAATATTTAATTTGCAGTACAATATGAGTTATAAATATTATGCAGAAAATGAAACAAATTATCACGAATTAATAGTCCTCCAAAACTCTGTGACCAACAGTGATCGCACAGTATAACTAGTAAGGCGAAGTTGTGTAAAACATGTTTCTACTTAAAACATATTTTATAACTAGCACTTGTTCTAACCAATTTAGTTCTACAACAAATTGACTACCGGGTAGCTTGGCTTAACTTGTAGAAATCAATAACATTCCTATTACGACGTGACAACTTGTTCGAATTATAAAGCGAATGCCGACAGCCATTTTGCATATTAAAGCCGAATTATTTGCATTTTAACGACCCTTTCGAGTAACTGTAAATCTAAACTAACCCACTGAACGATTGATAAGCTATGCTAGGTTCAACTGTGAAAGTGGTTTGGCGCCTAAATCACGCGACTATCGACTGGTCCGCCACTCATTAAGGTAAGCTATTGAGTTTAAAATCAATTGCAGCCAATTAGGCTACGAAATTCCACTCCTCAATTAAACGGTAAGTAGAAGGGTAAAATAGAATGCTTATTATAAGGAGTGTAAGTTTAAATGTCTTCGTCTTCCTTAGAAACCAAGCTTAAAAGCTAGACCGAACCAAGCAATAGCTGCAATGTCGGAAAGAGCCTTCAATCTTACGGTTAACAAGCAACGCTTTGGTGACGACCAAATAACTTAATTTTTAATTACCAGCTAACTTACTTTAGATTATTCTGCCATAATATAAAAAAATGACACAAAAATTCATACCAGATTTTCACTTCAGAAATCAAATTTTCTTCACAGTCTACTATTTTGGTCCAGCTATAACAACCTAATTATTATAATTTCCTTCATCACTCCTTCCCATATACCTATTATAAGACGGAAATACAGTATCGGGAACATAAGTAACTAGTTCATCGCCAGCGGTCGCACCACGACCCAATCATTATGCGATAACGGACAGCAGTCGATAATTTTCTAATTTTGCAACGGCAAGTGGAACCAATCCGCCACCGCGGCCGATGCAAAACGATACATAATGTATCGATGGAGCAAAGCAACAGATTTCGACAGCTTTTAACATTTTCACTGACTTAATGGCTTCAATCCATTAACCAGCATTTCAATACTTTATCTATCTTTAACTTAATGAGGTAAAATTATAAAAAACCGATGCGTTTTCAGCCAAAAATTGGTAAGAAAGAAAAGTAATTTTAAGTAACGCCTTACCGAATAAACAAAACCAAAAGAACAGCCTTAATTTTGAAGGGGCCTGAAAATCCGTCCATCAAATACTTAAATATTCAACCAACTACAGATATTTCAATATCACTGCAAAGTTAAAGACGATAATATTTTTTAAATTGTCTTTTTCTAACATCAACAAAGGGGCAAAATCAAAAAGTCACTACTTCTGTAGTTTCTATCTGAAAAAGTTAAGATTACTCGCTATTCGCTAGTCTCTGAAGGGGAGACGTGATCTTTAACATCTTGTTGTGTAATTGACCGTGTCCAAGTTATTGGTTGTTTCCACAAAGGATACTCCAAATCGTTTTTAAAATTCCTACTATCATAATAGGATTGAATTATGAAACATTGTAAACATTAAGTTCGTATTAGTTAATTGGTTTCCCTATAGTATTTTTTACTGTTACACTAGTAGTTTCTGCCTCCGGTTTTGTCTGTGTGAATATCAGTAACGACCAGGGAGTAAAGAAGTGTTAAACTAATACGAAGAATCCCTACGGGTAGTTGAAGTAAATCTTTTTACTATGAAATGCAAAAGCGAAGGTCATTTTAATTGATTATTTACAGTAGTGAATTACACAGTAATGTATTACAATGCGCATGCGTTTCCAATCCCTCTACTCACTCAATTTCTTTTTCTACCTCTCTCTTTGTTTTTCTATCCCTTTCTTCAATACCGTTAAACGTTTCACCATCTTCCAAAAAACCGGCATAAATAAACATATAGATAACCTTAGCCTTTTATGAAAAACTTAGTCTTTTTTACAGTTTAGGGCAAGGTCTGAGTATAGTATACCAATTTAAACTGATAACCTTATCTTGAGTTGACTAAAGAAGTAAAGGATCTCTTACAGGAATAAGGATAAAAAGAGTATTTTTTTGGTTTTAAGACACAGAAAACTGTCACTTGAATAGCGCCTATGAAATTGTTAAGTTAGCTGAAATGGGCCCCTGAGCAGGGCTGTTATCTGACCGGGTAACTTTAGATTTGTCCTGGTTTAGGAGTTGCCCGGGGAACGTCTGGGAGACATCCGGAGGGGGATTTCAAAGTGTCCGGGGAATGTCAATTAAGACATAAGCAAACAAATTAATACAAGTTAAACTTAAGGGTCGCTGAGCCAGACCTAGACATTTCTCCGCCACACTATTTTGACACAAATTGCGATCTTTAATATTGAATGTCCGATTTTGATCTTCTACTTTTGACGGTGACTGTACAGACGAACGGATGGCTCAAGGATATAAAACTAGTTTCAAAGTTACCATGGAACTCAAGAGTATCTTCTTTCCTTTATAAACGTCCCATGAAAAGCCATAATTTTGCTCATATCTGCGAGATTTGCAAAACTTTGAAGACGACAATTTAGGGTTTTAGCTATATCCTTTCAGTCATGTAGATCGGTTTAGTCAATGGATACTTCCCACGCTCTGGTGAGTACTCCAACACGTGCTCCAAGCCCACAACTAGGTACTTGGATATCTATTGCGCGCGTGTGTCCATTCGACACACGTCACGGTGCATAGCGGCCATTTTGTAAACACGTCAACCGCCATGGACGAGGTGTTACCGCGAATTTGAGCGATAACGTCGCGATTGCAGCATTCTAATTTAATTAATACAATAGTGAATTTGATAACTCTTACGACAAGTTTGATAACTTTGGCCGGTTTGAATGAATAATAAAACTACACGTGAGCGACATTGTTGCTTTGCTGTTGCCATGAAATAGATGAAGGACTGGCTTACAGTTTCTTTATGAGGCTTAACAAATTGTACCATAATCAAGTGATTCAACATAATTATGTCAAAGACAGCATTATGTTTAATATTATTGCTTTGAACAAAACGAAATATTTAGTGAATACACTCCTAATTGTTGAAATCACTGCGATGAGGACGAATATGTTATGAGGAATATTTTTCGTTCAATATTATTTTTTAAGCAAAAATTGATTACCTTTAAAGAAAGTAAAAACTTCAACTCTCATGAATTATAAAGAAACGTGCCTACAAAATAATAAAAAACGTACTGCGTAACGCGTAATGGCTTTAAGTTTTCCAACCACAAAACAAAACTTTCCAGAAGCAAGGTATTTTCACGTCAAACGTGACACGATGTCGTCAACGTTTCTCAGCTCAAACAACCCGACAATGGAGTCGAACCCTGAGTTATTTTACACAAAAACTCGATTACTGTTAAACAATAACTATAATCAGGAAGTTCTCTCGTGTAGATCTTATCTGTCGGCAAACAGACATTTGCATGGCAATCCTGTCGTTTGACATAATCATTAATAATGGCGTCAGATTGATTAATGACCATAGATTAGACTCATTATTGTATTTTCTCAGTTCTATTTCTCTGAATGCTGTTCTACTAAGAATGCTGTCATTAGAAGGTATAAAGGGGCTTTAAAATGTTACGTAAGCTATTAAGTAAGTAATTATGAACCCCCCTTCCTTAACTTACCTAATTGAAATTACTTAAGCAAAACAACCCCCTCTAGTGGGTACTTACGCGTACTTGAATGCCTCCAAAATCTGATTAACAAAGACAAACTATACTAAGTTTAAGATTTCTTAATTGGGTTCATCAAAACCCAGGGGTACCGTAGAATAGTCATGAAGGTTCTGCCATACCTAACCATTATCATTAAAAAGTGTGAAAACCAAAGAATTTCGGGAAATGAGCAACAGTTTGAAGTCCTAAAAATAAACGTCAACTTTGGAGAATCACGTAACAGAGAAAATATAACGTAAGACGAATAAAAAATCAACTTCTGATCTGAGGTTCCAAGCAATAAAGAGTATTCGTTGGTGTTCTGTTATTTTTAAAGTTTAACAACCTCTGAACTAGAGCACCAGCTCTGTAATATAAACCAAATGTAGCGTTTTCTGCACTCCTCCATGTTAACTTTGAGAGTAATGAAATTTAGATTAAATTTTAACATGTCTTTCTACACATCAGTGAAACAATCCTTCAGTATAGGGTCGTAAAGCCTGCTTACCCTGTAACATTTAATTTGGAGCTACTGCGTATATAATTACCTATAATTAAACAAAATGATAAGGGCTCGAGCCAACGTTACATCTCAGCCTCCTACGCAATACGAGCCTTGACAATTTAATTACTAAACGCGTGTTCAAA
>LGAG01002108.1:353350-366247 GCA_001278395.1 Lerema accius
GAATTAATACATTATGGATCAAAATACAAAGCAACAATTTGGTAGGACATTATAACAGTAAGCACTAATGTTAAACTTTCGTCTACTATTATTATCATACATTCAGATTGAACTCGAAAACTATTGGCATTAATCTTCCGTATAATTTAACGTTATGATGTAAGTTTCTGTAACATTAAGCCCCATTATTACCTGTGAACAGTTCCGCTTTCATAAATCTTTATGAATCTGTGCTCCGCGCTATGCGCATTATAATATTATCTGTGGTTCGCGGCGATTGGTGCGCTGTGGCGGGAATATTTCTAGACCAATTTATTATTGCTACATGCGTTAGGCAAACCGTATCAAACTTTAAATCGCTACTTAATAGCAATCATTTGAATATTTATTCATCTAGAATACTACCTGTCATCGACTAGCTTAGCTAGACGTAAAATGATCGAATTATAGAGGAACGCCTACATGATTTTTGTTTATGGTTACGTTTATTTTACTCGATTAAATACATAAGATTATATACAGATATTATCTACACTAAGTAAGAGCGGATTTGAGGAGACATTTAGTGGTTAAACGTTAACACTGTCTATCAATATTGAAACCCGAGCATCTATTACATGATACCTTCGCCTAATTTAATTAATATAACGCCACCGTACAAACACATTACATTGATGTACAAACTTAATAATTGGAGAGATGTAAATTAAATATTAAGATTAATTATAATTACTATTCGACATCTACCTACACCTACTTACATAGAAAAGTCAGTTAATTTTCAATCTTTGTATAACTATTTTGCGATATTTTATAAGCCTCAGATTAACTAGTTGGAGCGTAAATTCAGACCATGAATATATCTACCTTCAATATAATATTATACATACATTAATCTCTTTTAACTTATCAATCCGCACTGAAGCGAATTAAACAACTAATAATCTACCGCCCAAGTAAGATTTAATTTTACATACCTTTGGAGAACATGGAGAACTCTCAGGCGGAACGATATTCTTCTCCACCGAAGTGATAAATACACCTACGCACTTTGAGAAACTACAGGGCTGACTCAAACTTTGACGGAGTATATAGATGATATTAATATTATTACATATTTGAATATACACGTGTTGACCTAAAATATAACTGCGTGATTTGTCTATGATACTAGAATTTTTGCTGACCCTACTCGGAGAGTTAACAAAATAGTTTTGTAATAATTACTAATTGCTGATAGTAAAAATGTTTAGATTGGTTGTAAGCAACTTAGCAGTTATTAAACATTTGACTATAATTCCCAATTATGAAAAGCCCCGAGTTTGATTCCTGTTTCAAGTTATAGAACTACGCCATTATAGTTGATTGGAACAATTCGATTTATTTCTAAAAATATTTTCTGCAACAACCAGAGAACAAAATAGGTCGGTAGGAGAACGCGATCTCAGAAATGTTATTAAATAATGTTTTCTCTGTACCCACCTTCCCCACCGAGATTCAGTGTAATGCTCATTTCGACGAATTCCTTTAGTTATAAACTGTCGGGATAGTTCTAACGAGAACCGCGACCTACTATTATTGTACATAACTTTATAAAATGATGTTGAATCAATGTTCTGTATGGTGTAGGTTACAGTGATAGCTTGCTATGCTTGAAAAACATTAACCTCCTTCTAGCCTAGTCGGTTAATAAATGAGTTCAAAGAGACCTCAAACTTACTTTTAACTACACCAAGTTTAAGTTACGACTTGTAAAGAACTAAACAGACAAATAAAAAGCCTTTGTTATTTTAAAAATGTAAATATAGATCAGTATATTAAACACATGACAGAAACCTACCAACGTCTCGCTAAGTAATGTATTAAATGAGTGTAACTCCGCCCATCCAGCAACCTTCTAATGGCAACCAGATAAACCCAGCATCCATGGCCTATTATAGAAAGGTCAATGACGTCACAAGAGAGGAAGGAGCCGTCAGTCAGTAAGATTTTGTAAAACGTGCCTAAACAAAGTTTTAAGTGAAAGCACAGCTTATAAAGAAAGAGTCTTAGAATAATTGTGTAATTATTCTAAGGAAAGAGTATTCTGCGAGTAAATGACGTTATAAGCTCTGGTTAGTAATGAAATAGGTAATTTTATAATCAGTTGAGGTTTTTAAAGAAGTGCTAAAGAGGTTTTTGCCATTTGTTCTCTTTAATATGACTACTATTTGATATGGTGGTAAATAAATAAACGCTAAACACTTATTCTCCCTACGGTAGTATTCCCTGTCATTTATTTGTGCCAATGACGTCATAACACACAAACACACCGAGATTGAGAACAGAAATCTAAAGTCATCGTTCAAATTCATCTTGCTGGGAATCAAATTCATGCCTCATACGATTAACCATTTCGCCACAGACCCAAAAAAGAATAGACAGAGCAATTGCAAACAATTGCTACTAAATAATTGACACACAAAAATCTGTCATTCGCTCCCCATATACTACCGAGCGGTGGGCTTCATAATGGTCATTCATATTTAACGTTCATCAATTTTCAGCTCGATCCGTCTATTCTTTTTTATGGGTCTGTGCCTTTCACCATAGGAGTCACCAAAAGTTAAATATTTATCTGTAATTGTACAAAAAAATGTTTTTAATTTAAGTAACTTCATATCAATAAAAATCACTGTTTCAGTCATCTCCACCTAGCACCACTCGTGCCTACTTAAAGATTGAAAGGATATTCTCAAAGGTCAAAGCAACCGTCGTGGAGTCTCAACGAATTTCTAACCTTTAGTATTTGCTAAGTTCGTATTAGATCGAATACGTAGTTCTTTGTTTGTACCTAGTCTAAGTCCTAGACAATCATAGTTCATAATATTATATTGTAGCTATTACGAGTAATATAAAAGTTAAATCAAATAGGATAAAGGTTGATTCAGCTTACATTGCTTAGAGAGTTAAAGTACAGTAAAAGTTTCTGTAAATGTTCATATAACTGTTTAAATTGGCTATGATTACAAACTCCTACAGTCACTACGATCAGGCATTAAAAAAGAAGTACGTAATAGGTATCTCCGATTTAAAAACAAAACTTTATAATGCTTTTATTAACTGAAATTTAACAGCAATTCATCATTGTTATCCACAATGTTCATCACCGTTGAACGAATCGAGTGAGTCAGTCATCGAATATCTTGCATCAGCTGGTACAAAGTGGGGACGTTTCACCAGACCGCCCGTCGTCGTTGGTTAATCAACAAATTACCGACAATGACCCACAAATCGAGTTAAATTAACATTTGTATGTATAAAAAGTGTTCAGTGAAAATTTCCGGCTTTGAATCTTTTGTGACCACAGTTTAGGGCCATAATTTTCTCTTTAACGACAGTTTCTCTGACCTTCGCCTCAGATTTGATCGAAGTTTTAAATGCTTACAATTTAATATTTCGTTAACCTTATTGTACTATGAGGACCCTTGTCAAATCTTCCTTAGAAACTACGATAGGCTTAGATTCGTTACATATATTTACAAGCTACATAATAAATGTAGGTACATGCCCGCAAACAAGAGAAGTGACTAATCCAATGACTATAATAAAATAAGACGACTGACATACTGCTGTACGTTCGCTACTAAGCAGTAATAACACTACATCTGAAAAAAACACGTGAATCAAATACAGTAACGTCATGCAATCATCAGAAAATCATTACTCTAAAGCCCCTATAGTCGCACAGAGTAACATTACGAGGCAACCCATTATGAAATAATAAAAATTGCGATAACAAACTTGATTCTACATCAACGAGGCCAAATAAGGAAAAATGACGCGACACCAAGCAACGCTTTTTATTCCATGTTGCATATGACTCCCACCATAAATTAGGATTATCTGTGGCTCAGAAATCATCATTCAACCGTAACATCAACCGCATTCGAAACCAGAACGAGGTATGTATAACTTGAAATACTTGAATTCTTGCCAAAATTTGTTAATGTGACAAATCGAACTATCAATCAATATATTAATAATCAAACTATCAACGTTTCTACTATTATTTTTAAAGCCATAATCTAAAATGAAAAGAGTAAATTAAAACCTTGTGCTAAGTTTATTCTGCGAGAAAACTTCTCTTAACTGCATCGCATCACATTCATAGCTCAACAAGTTATTAGACCGGCTTGACTACAACCCACTGATGCAGAAAAAAACTGATATCGATGTGATATTCCTGCTTTAAGATCATTCCAGTTTTATAGAAGGCTTCTGTAATAACAATCTTCATGAGTTTCTATTACATTTTTGAATGAAGATAGAAGTATCAAATTATTCAAAGTAATAGAGAAAAACGAAAGTTAATTGGATAACAAAATATATCGTTATGAAACATGAGAAGTCAAAAACCATCATAAAGTTTCCCTTTACGTAAAACAAAGAAAAATGAAAACAATATAACCGGCTTAAAAGGGAAACAAAAGTTGGTGTGACAACGCAAACTGAGTGAACCTAATAACAAATGATACTGCCCCGAACAAGCTGGGGTCAGCTGACATTCGCTTGTTAATTATTCGTGTAACTTCTAACAAAATTAGTTTGGAGCGGGAAAGTTAGCGAGATTCATTATAGTGTCCCAGAGAATTGGTTAATGACTTAAGATCTTGTAGAGTTTTCAAAATGGACGAGCACGGTCACATAAAAAAGTAATGTACGTCAAAATGAGTTTATAAAGTTAGATTGTTAATCAGATTATTTTAGAAGATTTTTGCTTCAGGCAAATTACTCTATTGAACAATTAGGTTTCTAAAATTTTGAGGTTGTCACAAACTGAAATGTAGACATCTACAAAACTTAAACATAAACTTGAAGAGAGATTGAATTTTTTTCATTTTATTTCTTCAGTTTGTAAAATCCACGTCGTCCAATTAAAGTTTATCGTTGAGAAAATATCGAGCAGACTAATATATAATTTAAAAAATGAGCTAAAAAATCTGTTATGATTTAAAACCGTATAAATTATTAAGCTACGGATATAGATAAGTATAACGATGACATAAAAAAATAAACATACGTTAATAGATCCAGTAAGACACGCCATCAAGAGGAAGTCGTTCTGCAACATGCAATTATTGTAGTACTTAATGAGATTAAAACACTGTGGCAAAGAAAGAATAGGATGTTTTGAGAAACCATTTTTACAATGATTAACAATATTTTGAATAGCTACAATGTCCTCACATCTAAATCTGTTGATATCTAGGACGTCTATTTAATCTAAGTATAAAAGCAAATGTACATTATCTACGCGTGTGTTCATTTCACCACAAAAACTCGATTGCTAGTTG
Source organism: Lerema accius (assembly GCA_001278395.1). Taxonomy (NCBI): domain Eukaryota; kingdom Metazoa; phylum Arthropoda; class Insecta; order Lepidoptera; family Hesperiidae; genus Lerema; species Lerema accius. The sequence continues at coordinate 358,687 of LGAG01002108.1, forward strand.
AACGGTATGCTTAGCAACACGTTAAGAAACCCGATATCAACAGCTGAGATTGATACTCAAAAAGCTGTACGCGATACCAATTGACACCCAATATCAACACTGGGAACGATATTAGATACCTATTGAATTCTTCCGGGACAAAGGCAAACAAAACAAATCTTGTCAAAATAGTAAATGGTTTCCCTTGAAATATAAGACGCAGATAGTCAAAATGTTCAAATCATCGCCGGCCTATTGAAATTTGAAATACGTTATTTAAATCTTATCATCCGACAGTTATTAAACGAGACCTCAAACAAAAAAACAACTATGAAAATATCGATTAATATTTCCTCTTTGAATACGGCGCAATTCCTATGAATTATGAGAAAAATAATGTTTAATATCGCATGCGTTAAAAATTGCTTATCTTTTCCTTCGTGTTACTTTAATGCTGTCTCTAAATGCATTTTCATAAGTAGAAACCTAATATAGAAACAGTAACATAAAAAAAAAGTAAAAGGTATTAGAAGAGTAGCCTAATCCTGAGTTTCTAGTTCGCATTCATCCGATGTGTACAGAAATATATTGTGAATTTTATCGAGTGTGACACAAACATATCTCTCTGAGGTTTCACGAGATAGATGGAAACGTTTCTATGAAACGACGTAAGCCGTTTATCAGAATTTAGGTAACTCAAGAAGATTAATTTCTGCCGCCGACAAATCATCGCTTCATCCGACACATCTAATTACAGCAAATTACAACAGCGATTGAACTAAAATAAATCTTGAGTGCAGCTACTTGAGTTGCAAAACATGTTGTGCGATTATAAGAGCGATTTGACGATATTTCTTCAGCGTCAGCATCAAAACTGCTATCAATCAAAGATTGCAATAAATTTCGTGGCGCTTCTTCGGTCACGATTATTAAAAGTGTGAGTTATGATTTGATCGAACGGATTGATCAGACGGTGTGTGCTCAGATTGTGGAGGTTCAGATGAGACTAAATATCAAAGAATCCGAAACATGGCGAATCAACAAGTGCAAGAGACGGGGGCAACGTCGGGACGGTCGCACGTTCTCCCGTCGCTAGTTTTACCAACAAACAAAGCAACTAGTGGAATTCTAAGACGGAGGCAACGATCGTGAAAACTGGGCCGGACATGTGAGCCGCGGCCGTGACCACATTACAATCACTTTTCAATTAATAAAGAACCAAGCACCTGCAGAACGCAACTGTCACTCGGTAGACCGTTTGCAATTCGCACGCATACGACGTTCCGATCGTCGATCTCACTTGGGTGCACTTCTCGCGTCGGTTGTTTACGTGGTTGCGGAGTAACAACACAGGGCACAGGTGCACAGGGTGCGCGTGGGCGCGAGACGCGGGACGATCGTTTGACACGTGCGTTCCGCACGACGGTCGGCGCGGCACTGAGCGGTGAGCGCTGGCTACACTCGTAGAGTCGTCGAACGCTCGGCGAGTGGACAATTCGCAACTTGAATACCTACGTAACGTAACTTAACTCCACAATATTTTATAGTTTCGTAACCGTATTACTCGATTACCGTGCGCCGCTCGCGTCTAATCGATGTCACGATTCGGGTGCGGTCCTTGGGCGACAGAGCTTCGAGATCGAAAGCTCGGGCGCCATAACGAGGGCTCCATGTCGTGCATGCCGGCTCCTTGCAGCTTGCAGCTTGCACAACGCAATAAGCATACACGCCGCCTCCTTACTCGAGACACTCGAACAGCCATTCGACCACAATTTATATCTGGTGAAATACTGATTGGGCTAGCTCGCTTGATCGTGTTTACCGTTCACCAGTTTTCCGTAATACAACACCACCATAAAGCTTTCGGTTGAGGTCGTTCGTTGAAGTGACAGTATCGTAAAGAACGATATTTAGTTCTAAGGATCCGCGCGACCTTATTTCTAACTAGATACTGTGTACCTACTTTATAACCTTATTTTAAAGTTGTAATTTGAAAGTGTATTCACTCCCGCTGCCCGAAACTGAACTAGCTAATAAATTTACTGAAGTGTTAAAGTTATTTGAATTGCTAACTTCCTAATCAACATCACAATGGCCTCCGAACTTTACCGTACCTTATGTAGTAAATATTTTCAGTGAAAATAATTACGAAATACTAAAAGACGAACAGCAAAAAAGTTACACGAAGTATAAAAATAATAAGTCAATTAAAAATATGTATGTGTTAAAGGTCTATAAGTAAGTATAAGTATGCTTCTAAATTAAGGACTATCCTTAGACCTGAGACATCTTAGTCTTCGAATGGAAGAAAGACTAGAAGATATAAGTCAATGAAAAACGGAACTTATTACTAAAATATGTGCATTTTTAGAGACCATCAAATAACTAACTTTAAATATAATTATTCTTAGATGGTATATATATTATTATCTTTACTGACCACGTCTTTGAATTCTCTGTTCTCAGGTTTCTTTTGATAATCTTAATTTCCTTCTGGTCCTGCTATCTTTTCGTCTAATGCGTTATCTTTATTTATCTGATTCTTCCTTAGCTTTTTAAAATGAGAAGATTTTCTAATTAATTACAGTAGACTTCTACTTTCTACACTGTATGCTTTAAATCAAAGAACATTTATGATTATATCTAAACAGATTATATGATGAAAATTAGAGGGTAGAACTTGACCTATTTTCGTTGACGCGTCTATGAACAAATGATTGCACAGGGCATTATTTAAGCTACGTATCAAGTTCCAAACAGCGTAACGTCCTTAGGGTTGTCACGTATTGTTGTGATGGATAGTTGCTGTTAACCTTGTTGGTCTTCACAGCTTTACGCGAACACATACATTCCGGGGCATTTTTTAAAGGTTCCCCTACAGGGAATTGAACACGAATCTCCTGGGCAAAAGAAACCACTAGATTTTACTTGATCGGATCACACCGGAGGTAAATGAAATATATATAGAATAATTATTTGCGCAGAGCAATTAAGTGTTTAATTTCAAGTCAATCTATACTAATACTGAACCGATTTAAAAAAAATCTTTTAGTGTAAGATAGTCCATTTATCGAGGCTTATTAATTATTATTATTTATTATTCATTACGATAAAATGAATAAAATGAAAATTACGCGGGGCGTAGCCACAGGCGATTGCTAATAATAATATAAATATTGGGTAGTGTATCTAATTAATACGAACTTTTGTAATACACAGTTACCTACAAACTTTGAATTGTAGACAAACCTACCATCCATCCAGCTTTACATTTATTCATCAAGAAATTCCTAATGCGTATTTATGATGTTTTATTTATTCTAGAAGCGAAAGCCGAAAATGTATTCTCATCATCCTTGGAGGCACAGACAATATAAATATAGACAACGGCGAGGTATACAGAAGAGATTGACCTCGATTTTGGACGCCACCGTCGAGAGGGCGCCATGCTATGAATATTCAGATGGGCGATAATTAAAAGTCGCCCCATATTTCACTTGTTGGGACGACTCGAGCAAATCATCGCAAGGCCGATGGGGTATGGTAATAAATTACTTCATATCCTAAAAAAATATTAAAATCCTCCCACGCTGAGCCAGAACTGAGATACAAGGAGGTAAGTTCGGAAAGACATGACGTGTTTATTAATTTGTCAGCGGGTTGTAAAGGAAAATATAGTAAATAAATATTGCCGCTCTGGTTTTGACCAAGGTAATAACTGGGAATCCTTTTTACACTCAATTTTTAACTGAAAGCGACTATAAAACTTTTCATTAATCAGTTCCTTCATTTAATTTAAACGACAAGACAACGATACGAGTGGAAGTGAATTGGTATAAAAAATTATGGACGCTCAAAAAAATTACGTTCGTGACGTAGTTGGGTAAAAAAGTAACTTTCAAAAACCAACTTCTGACAAATTCCCCATTTTAATAGCCTCTATATTCATGGGGAGTTTAGGAAAACATCTGTTTATAAACGGTGCTCCATTAAACGTGGCTTGACGTCGACAAGGGCATTGGAAAACCATGTCTCTGTTGGCAACACGAACACGATAAAGCCATATGCAAAAACGCCTCGGACGCGGCAGGCCGGCGACATGTCTACACCGCTTAGGGAATTAATCGTGCTTTTAGATATCTGTTAGACTTTGTATTGAATAGAATATGCGATATTCTTGCCTAACAACAAAAATTGCTAACAGTTGTATATTATAATATAACCTAAGTGTACCGAAGTATTTTTACTCAAATTCTGAAAATTGTTTTATTGAATAATTCTTTGAAATATAAAAATATTATCAAATAGGATTTTTATATGTATGTTTAACTAACTGAACCGATAGTCATTGTTATGCATCCTATTTTCGTGATTCCGTGATGTCCCCTACATAAGAATTAAAACCACACGGAAACCCTCTGAAACAAAGGAAAAAATCAATAAAATGAGTTCAATTGTTTAGGAGGAATAACTTATTAGTCTTGATACTAGATGTCCTGATAAATTCTTAATATTAAGCCGTGTCTTAATCTTATTTCATAAAAGAAAATTAGTGACCTTCATAAAATCTTTAATATCGCTCGTTGATGTCTTATACTGAAACGAATCCAATTTACCATAATATCAATAATTATGATTACCTTAAAAATTACGTTTAAATTAAAAATATAAACATTTTATCTCCTGTTTATTTATCTATTTTTACTGACAAAATAATAATCTTTTTAACTAAGTGTGTAAAGAAAGACCTAGTTATTTATTTAGTTATCTTTAAATATAAAAACCTTAAGTAGCATAATGTAGGTACTTAATGTTCGTTAAAATAGGCTTATTTGTTTTCACTGACAAACTAAGACAAGGGTTCTCAAACTTCAAAGGCAACGGAACACCAACCATGTACCAATTATTTTAAGGAACCCCATATATTGATCTTTTTTTACGTGGTACCTACGTGTTTCTTTTCTTGCTGTATTTCACTGATTCCCCAAAGTTGACCTTTTTTGGGATTCAAATATGGAGTATAATTTTGCTGGAACCCTGATGACTGGTATACGGAACCCAGTTTAAGAAAGTTGGTGTATAACAAAAATCCATGCCTCTAATGAGGAAACTTGAATGACAGAACTGTCAAACGTCATCTTATTCGTTCACAGATCTTTTGACTCGATCTTTGTTTCGTATTGTATTCTGACATGATTCTGACCTTCAACCAGTGAACACATCTTTTCTTATCTCCTGTGACCATATGCCTTCAAAGAATCCCTGAACTAAAGTACTCTAGGATTTCATATAAGTGTAAAGATTAAAACCTTGCTAAACATACCTGCACGGACTAACAGAGCAGAATGCAGTTGGCAGTATAAACGGATAAAGCGAAAAAATAGAAGGGAAAAGAGGCCAGGCGGATTAAATAATATTGCAGAACGTTTACCATTTTTTTTAGTTCATTATAATGCAGCAAGGAGAATGTATGGAGCATGTATGCGGCGCTAATAGATGAGAAAGGTTAATTTTATTATCATTGATGTTGTGGTAACTCGTGGGAATTGATACCATTGTCGTCTTGCGTATGGCAAATTGTAAAACAAATATTACTGTAGCTTTGAGAATAACTCTAACTGAGTCAGAGTTAGAAAGAGGAATGTTTTTGATGTATGTATGTATTATGTCCAAATCTTTAGCATACTGTAGGTACAGCACTAATTGTAACATGATTGGTATTTTCAATGAATTTGTGTATATTATAAAACTGCCAAAGAAATAGACATACATACAATAACCTCGAACAACAAAACGCTCCTAGCGCAGTGGGGCAAAAACCAAAACATTCACGAAGCACTCATTCTTCCAAAATTAGATTATGTACTAATTACCCATTCCTTACGACAGTGTCCTTAACTCAACATCAAAACTATCTATTATAAACGTACCTATTATAAACTCAGCGTCTCGTCTACAGTCTGCAGACTACCCTGATACACTACGTAGTACCTACATATAGACTGAGATGTGGTAGTAAGGCCGTTACTTTTACTTTCGCGAACGCCGCGGCCGATGACTCCTGTTGCGTGCTCTGTATAGCCGTGCGGCGAGACCTAATGCACGTTTACCTATGTTGTAGCTAAGCTATTGCCTGTGACTTCGTCCAAGTAGATTATACTTTTACACATCAAGGTATCGAGTCCATGGGCCTCGCCAAAGAGGGACGAATGCAAAAACAGCCGAACTTCTAAGTCTACATAATATTCATAGTTATCGAAATTTTCGCTACACGCTTCCGTGCTTCACAGGGTACGATTAGTGAAGTGGAATGCTCAGGTATAGATATGATAGTCAAAACAAGTCAAATGCCATCAGGCGGCATAAAATCTTTGGATATTTTGTAGACTCATCAACCAATCTAGGGCCCAATTCTGCTAAAAATTTTACCACTGCAATGCTAATGACAGTCGAAAATGACAACTCGGAAATAATTTACACACTGTGCAAAAATAGACATAACTATAACAGAATAGTTGGGGGTGGACAACGAGACAAAATTCAAACTCAATTAAACCATTTTTAAATTAGCAGACTTTAGGCCCTGTAGGTATTGGACAAGCATAATGAAATATTAGGCGGTTTATGTTTTTCAGTGAAGGCTGTAAGCTATGTTTATTTTAATCTAAATATTTTAACTTACCATGATAATTGATTACGTCTAAATCGGTTGTCATGGTTAAATAAACCATAATAGTTTCATTGGTCGCACCGCAAGGCAGCTGTAAGTATGTACCTACTTACAAAATGGCCATGACGACTGTAACAGCGGAACAGATGGACGAAATGGGCTGTTATGACGAGTTATGTTATTCATGGCTTGCTTACTATCCATTATTAGCCCACTACTGAGGACGGGTCTCTCTTCGTAACTCAGGAATCTTAGAGCATTCTCTACCACGCTGCTCCAGTGCGGATTGTTGGAGGACATGGTCCATCCGAGTATCGAAGGTTTCATGCCACCCGAAGACCTCCGAAATGGCTTATCGACTATCACCCAACGGTAACCATCGAATTCGACAGCTTAAAGGGCCTTCTGAAGCACTCAGAAAAAATATTATCCAACTTCGCCATATTAGATTAGCCACCGAAATTTCCTAGGGATCCTAATATTTAATTTTTTGATGACCTGACTCCTACTAAAAACTTTACAACGCAAAGTTCTACTAAAAGTAAATTGAGACATACTGTTTTATTTCTTCATAATTAGCCGTAATTGTGCTATTATAACGCGTACCCCGCTGTTACCAAGTTACAACTTTGTTGATCGGCGATCAAGCAAGAATTGTTTTATCTACAACGAAACCTGTTCGCAAATTGTTGCTCGATAAATAGCTACTAAAACTTTATTACTGCACATACCGGCGCAATGTTAACAGCGGTCCCACGATCATCGAATAGGTACGGTACTTGGTATTACGCTTTGGTAAAGCCATGCTAAGGAATTTTTTCAAATATCAAATTCCGAATCTAAATTCTATGATACTGGCGCAGGCGTCTGGAATTTGTCAGATTTTGAATTAACACTCATAACAAGGGAGAG
>LGAG01002108.1:366311-376399 GCA_001278395.1 Lerema accius
GCCCTAGGGGTTTTAAGGGGGTTAGGAATTATAATAGTAGGTAGGGTGACGAAGATTCAAATCTTTTAAGTTTGACCAAAACGTGACGGTAAAAACAGACTTTTTCAGTCATTGTCATTTCTTACAAGCTCATGCCAAACACTACCGTCAAAATGTATGAGAATGACAGGCACAAAAAAAGGCATGACATCGTTTAACTTTATTAACATGGACTGATTTGCCACACATTTTGAAGGTAGTACTCGTATTTGGCGTAAGCGTCAACAGAAAGGACATTTTGTATGTATGTAAAAATAATTATTACCTCAGTGAGATTTGAAATAGTGCCATTTTAATACCGTTCTAGCCCGGTTTCAGTTAAAATGAGCGCTGCCTTCCTGATTTCGCCGTCGCTGCTACCTGCTAATCTTCTTGTGTTTTCTTGAATGGTCTTAGCGCCGAAAACCTGAACGATCGACAATGCGTCTGGAACGAACTTGCGGAGCGAATTCAGCGAATTAACTAACCCCCGAAAAGTCACAAACTGGAAAACGTACACTTTTTAAACTTTTTTATAGCGCGGTAACCAATTACCAACTGTCAACTTGCTACTTGTCTGTGATCGGCCAGTGACTTACTCGCTCCTCCGCACAGGCTAAACGAGCACAGACTGGTGCAACAAAATAGATAATCTGTACACGTTTAAAAAAAATATATATAAAATAACGAAACAAAAAGTATGTATGTACATAAAGCAAAGAATTAATTAATTTTAATATTGCTCCGTTTTTAAGATTTGACAAATAATATTATTAAATTTTAAGACTGTTTTTAGACGAAACTATAACGTCACGTCAGTCAAGTACGTCATGCAACATCAACGTCAGAAATATGTCAACTTCAACCGCTTTTGTATAATCGAAATCAAAACAAAATTAAATTGTCAAACAACTGAAATAAGCAAACTGTTTTCGTCATACATAATACAGTTTCTTATCGCTGTTACTAATTAAAATTGCAGATAAGATGGAATATTTATTTCAAAGCGTACGTCTGCGGGACGTCGTTCGGTCGACGAAGTTGTGGAAGAATCAAAATGAGTTTAGTTACGAAGAATTTTCTGTTAAAAGGTTTAATAAAACATGTCAATAACTGCACAAAAAGGCTTTCTTCACATTTTAATTACTACCCAGACAATGAAAAGCCGGTGGAAGGTTAGTAATTACAAATTTTAAAGATTTTCAGTGTCTAAAATGTAATTAGGAATTGGTGTAATTACGTCACAGCTTATAATAACATAACCTGTTATCTGATGATTACCATAATTTTTAAGATGGAATACTAAATACTAAATCGTATTCTATAGTCTCCAGATTACAGTAATAAATTATATTTTCGAAATTGTTTACCAACTTTTAGAGATAAGATAAAAAAACTTAATATTTTAAATTGCACAAGTTTACTGAGATTTGAAAGTATTTCAACGTAATTGAGGCTAAATTTTATTATGTTGCTTTTAAATCCATTTACTTTTATGTAAATGTAATCTAATAACCATATCCTATGAGATTATAGATTTTAATGTTGTCTCTCACATAGCAATATATAGCTTACACAAAGCTGAAATTAACCCTAAGTAAATTTATGTGTTACAAATCAAAATCAAAGCGGAACAAATCCTTTTATTTCCTCAACATTGATTATGTATAAGAACTGAAAAGCAATATTGAATACTTACAAAATTTGTAATGATTGAACTTGTTTGTGTGGAATTGTAACTTATGCTGCAGAAACCAGAGTGCTAACAGTTTTATGTGTACATATTTGGCAAATTATTGTCTAAACAAATAGACCTAATTTGATGTAGTTTTTATTGTTTGCTAGCTGGCTTGATTATGATGAACCTTTTTATAAACAGATAGTTTTTTTACATGAAGTCAAATATTTCGCTTTTTTAATCTATACATAGTGCTACTTTTAGATTAAAAAAAATCTTTTTAAACAACAAAAAGACCTCTGATAAGTCTATCAAAAATAATCATGATTGAAATATATGTAGTTTAATTTTTTTTTATTGACAAAGTTGTATTCAAGCATTATATGCAAAGTTTTTTATATTTCTGTCATAAACATGTCACAATTTTTATCAACCTTGATTAGAATTAAAAATCAAAGAACAGATTGCTTTAATTAAGTGTTAATACTGGCCTACAATCTAAAACTGTACAGCTCTGTGGCCTTTGACCACAATGGGACTATGAATACATACATAATTCAAATAGAACACCAATGACTACATAGAAAATAGATAAAACATATTGCACACTATTTATTACACTGTATTATGAAACACTTATAAAGAGTAATAAACAGTCAGTAATAAACTGCATAAATGCAAACATAAAATGTAACTTTATAGCTAAATCAGCATCTTAATAGTGGGGAGATGATGGTTGTGATTGCTATTACTTCATTAACTATACACTTTGAAATATGTTTGAAGTCATTTTGATGTTTTATTTATGACTAGATCATTTCTGTCATTGTTGCATGACACAATCCTTAGCCAATCTCACTGCCATAAAGGATGGCAAAGTTTCTTGACTACATGTATGTATGTATACTCCATTTCAATGATTGTGATAGAAAAAGTAAACAACTTGGTACTACTTGGCACTACTTTTATACATTTTATTCATTAAAAAAATATTTAGAAGTAAACTGAAATGTGTTTAAACATTAAATTATTATTTATTCTTCATTTTTTTTTATTTGTATGTCTTATTTTTAAACCAATTGTTTACTTTTTCTATTAAGATTGTTGAAACGGAGTTTATCTATTTCCATTTCTTGCATTCTGCATAGCCTGGGTTCCTACCTTGGTGGTAAATATCCCAGCAGGTGTAAATCAGTCCTTTGGGTTAACAAAGAACCTAATTATAAAGATTGTAAAATAAAAAAGTAAAAAAAGTAACTAATATTGTTTGTTTTAATAACATTTTAAAGACAGGGTAAAATCAGTTTTCCTCATAGGTCACAGGGTCACATGATATTGAAAAGGTTAAGAACCACTGCTTTACAGCCTGAACAATTTAACATAATACATGTAAAATAAAATGATATGAGATTTGACTATTGTTGGAGCAACATGGGCTTTTATTATACATAGTCATGATTGTTTTTCCACTACTTGCATCTTACAGTTCTTCTCAATTAAAAGCAAAAACCTATTTTAGTTACCAGACAACTAATACTGTTAATATAAACCCGATGTTTAATGACCTAATTTCAGGGGATACAGCCAAGATGAATATGATGCAGGCTATTAACAATGCCATGGATATCACTCTTCGCAATGATCCCACAGCTGTGCTATTTGGAGAAGATGTTGCTTTCGGTGGAGTGTTTAGATGTGCTTTGGGGCTACAGGTATGTGTATAAGCTATTTAATTTCTGTATAATTATTTATATGAATCTTTAAATTTTTGAATCTATTGCTAAGAATGACTGCAGCTTCAGACTGTCTAAAATACAGAAAACTATAGAAATTCTATGTTTTCCCTGCATATAACACATTAATGTATATTGATAGCATAATGTTTACTGTATCTATAAATAGCTAAATGCAGTTAAACTGCTTGACTATTATTTTTCTTTATGATAATTAAATAAGCCATTGAATGTAACTTTGAAAAGCTGACATTTAACATTTTACTGTGTGTAATGTGTATATTGTTATGACCTATTGTCTACAAAATTAACCCCAGGTTTAAAATGCGGTCTGGTCTTTGTCATACATGCAACTAGTTCTAGAGTTTTATTTTAGTTGCCAATTAATATAATTTGTTACACAATTATATGTTAAAATAATCCAACATGTTTTAAGTTGCAAGTAAATACAGGAAACTTACCGTTCAGCACAATTTGGAGATTGAAGTCAGCACAAAACACAAAATTTTTAGTATTAACATATAAAAATGTTGTCAATTGCACAATGATTACTGTTTAATGAGGAAGCAACCGATACCACATTGTTTGTTAGGGCTGGGTCTAAAATTGCTTACACAAGCAACGCTACTGTGACGTTTGGGAATGTTGGGAACATGGTACAGGGGATTCCCTGGGATAATGTAATGCTGACAAGATTATAATTACAGTAGGTCTATAGGAAAAGGTATTCAATTATTGGTATGGTATATAAGGTTTTAAATTTTGACTTAATGAATGTTAGGCTAGGTCAGTTATGATGCTAGCTGTAACATTCTAATTAAGTGTTTAAATTTGACTATTCATCATGATAAGAATGTTTTTTTACTTGTTCTTTAAGTGTTATTGTGTATTATCTCAATGTTCTATGGGTCATTCATAGGTAAATAAAATTATTATTTTCAGTTTATAATTGTAGACCATAGTTCATTCATAGACAATAATATGATTTAATTATCTAGTGTGAAAGAAGAACCATCAATGTGTTATGGAAATGTGAAAACTGTTGCCACAGACAAAGTTACACACAAGTCACACAACAATAGCTACACGGATTAAGTATTACTAATTAATCATGATCTGACAGATTTTAACATGTAAGGGAATCATTGGATGATTTGTTGTGATTGTGAGAGTGACATAAACTACAATTTTTTTGAAAATAACCCAGCAAATTTTGAACAGTCTGTTTTTTTGTTTTTCTTTTAGTGATTACTAATATCAAAATGTGTTCTAAAACAGAAGAAGTAAATTTAAAAGTATTTTTAAAAACAAGCTTTTATTATTTGTTAATAAGAAAAAGAACTAAAAAGTTAAAAAGTGCAAAATTTCAAGTCCCTACTGTTAACCGTTAAGGAGTTCAATCGTCTGGAGCCAATTATGGTAGCAGTATCACATCATGCTTATTATGCATTGTCATCAGGACTGGACCAGTGTGAAAAATTGTAGCTCAATTGGACACCGGGAAGTGGGTGAAAAGCTTGCAAGATTTCATTATAAACACCAGACAGGTGAAACTAAATAAAAGCTTGTAATAACTATCTAATGCTTCAGTGGTTCATAATGTTATCTATTCACAGGAGAAGTACGGTAAGGAGCGTGTGTTCAACACACCACTCTGCGAGCAGGGTATAGCCGGCTTCGGCATCGGGCTGGCCACCGCCGGCGCCACTGCCATCGCTGAGATACAGTTTGCTGACTACATCTTCCCCGCCTTCGACCAGGTACATTAAGATCAACCAATGTTTACATCTCTGTTCAAATTCAAATCATTTATTTCGTCTTAGGAACTAAAAGCTCACTTAACGAACGTCAAAAATTTTAAATAATCTAAACAATACAGAATGAGTTTTAAAAATAAGAATATAAACAAATGTGTTACAATAAAACAATAAAAGTTACTCAAGATTTAGACAATGCTTAAGGCAGTTATCGGCAGTCCTAAAAATGTATAGACTGAGTCTTCAGCACAAAAAAATAAAGTTTTTTTTTTCACGTTTTGACGTATGTCTCAGAGCGCGGCTTGTTGAGCAGTGTACCGGGAAACGTTATCATTTGATAAGTGCGTTGTTTTTTTCTACTACGCTCATTTGTTCCAAAGTCTCAGTCTATATATTTTTTCTCCTGTGCGGCAGTCACAACCGACAAGTGGAAGGCGTCGATGGTATGAACCGACCTGCTTTTTTCCTTCCGGTTGCATCTAGCTTGCTTAGCCTTATGTATATTGTATCTGTTTCATAAAGCTGATGGTAGGATAAATAGTGTCTAACGAAATTTTAGGAACTTTATTTTTTCTTAATATTTTTATAGTAATCATAATTTATTTTGTAAATTTCATACCCAACAATAACTTTAAATTATGATATTTATTAAACGCTAAACTAATTTAGTTTTAAATTATTTCCAGTTAGTGAACGAGGCAGCTAAAGCCCGGTACCGGTCGGGCGGTCAGTTCGAGTGCGGGGGCCTCACGGTGCGCGCGCCGAGCGGGGCGGTGGGCCACGGGGGCCTCTACCACTCGCAGAGCCCGGAGGCCTACTTCGCGCACACTCCCGGACTTAGAGTGAGTGATAACTCAGCGACGATGGGGTGAATAGAAACCAAGAGGAGAGAGAGAGAGGATTGGAATAGCTGGTGTATAGGAATAGGGAGTATAGGAGTTTTGGGGTGTGTAGCAACTTTGGGGTGTATAGTAAATGTTATAGAAACCTCGAGTGTGTATAGTGACTGGGGTTAATAGAAACCATGGGCGGTATAGTGGCTGGGTGTATAGAAACCATGAGGTGTATAGCAACTATGATGAAAGTGTGGACGACTGCGCGATTTATAATAATCAATACTGCGTAATATAGCGTATATAGTCTGTTTTTATGATGTATTATGTGTGTGTGTAAAATATTTTTATTTAAATAAATATGTAGTTTAAACAGAGTTATTGCTCACATTGTGAAAGAAGACCCGAGCACAGCATAGAGAAAGAATTTTGATGACTCGTAAATTCTATGCTGTGGCTAATGAAACATGACGAATAAAAATCAAATAAAACATTCACCTATAAACATAATAGTAAATATCCCCAGGTGGTGGTCCCGCGAGGCCCTATCGCAGCGAAAGGCCTCTTGCTGGCCTGTATACAAGAGAAGGACCCCTGCATATTCCTCGAGCCTAAAGTCCTTTATCGGTCAGCTGCTGAGGAGGTCCCCGTTGATAGTTACACTCTACCGCTAGGGAAGGCCCAGTTACTGAGAGAAGGTAATGTAGTGATGTTCCGTGATTATCGATGTTTCATATTAAAACGTTAACACAACAATGACTATTGTGATAAGCCGCCAAAAAAACTGATTTTATACCTCGTTTTTTTGTCGTGATTTAAAAGGTAAACAATCTTACAGTGTCTTTTTTATGTAATTATCGATTTAAAAATATTACAAACGCAAATTTAAGAAACCTAAAGAATAAACAATATTTTAATGTTAAAATCAATTTCTGTATACTTCTAAATATTTTTTAAAATTAATGAAATAAATAACGACGAAAAAAACGAGGTATAGTTACTACTAGTAACTTACTTCAGATCACTTTTATACAATTTCATTGTATGATATAAGAAATATTCCTTTATATATTGAAATGATTAACTATTCACACTTATTGTTCATTCATCTGATTGGATAAGAACTGTTACTTTCAATATGGCAACATTATTTTACAAAGTGACATTAGCTACTGTCAGTTAGCTTGGTCTAATTAAAAATACGACTATAGTAATGGGCCGTTAATGATTTGAGGCCAGTTATTATAGCTGGGCCATTGCAAACGTGCAGACTACGTCATCAACTCTCATCTCACTCCCACGTTCCAGCGAGAGTTCTGATATACCTATAAGTGTGAACGAGAGATATGATAAAATGATTAATGACGTAGTCTGCACGTTTGTAATGGCTCTACTATAGTTTATAATCGTTGATGTAACGTCTCAGGTGACGCGGCGACGCTAATAGCGTGGGGCACCCAGGTGCACGTGATGCTGGAGGTGGCCCGGATGGCCGAGGAGCGGCTGGGGGCCCGCTGTGACGTCATCGACCTCATGTCCGTGCTGCCCTGGGACCGGGACGCCGTGTGTCGGGTACGGTACACTTACTAGGAAGATGTGTAGGTTTAGAGAAATACAGAGATAATACTTATATATAGAGTGAGAGAGATATAGATAAAGAACAGAAAGTCTTACACAGAATACAAAATTATAGATCTGTATATAATGACAGACATACACACATGCGTGCGTGCACACCAACGCACCGCAAACACGCATTGACGCAGAAAAATAAATAAAAAAGGAAATATAGATGTACACAAACACAGAGAGAGGAAAAAAAGAGAGGAAAAACAAGCATTAAAAGAAACGTAAAACACAAATAAGGAGAGCTACTTGCAGAGTTAGAACAAATTAAACACACACATACACAGAGCGAGACACACAGACACGCACGCACGCACGCACGAACAAACAAACATATACACAGTGAGAGCGAGACACACATAGTCACACGCACGCACACACACACACACACTGATAGCAGTGTAAGTGTATCAGTAGCCATAGTAGAGCCATTAACAAACGTGCAGACTACGTCATAAAACAAAACGTCAAAGGGATGGACTATGGTCGCACATTCGAGCGAGAGTTCCGATATACCTATAAGTGATTGATGACGTAGTCTGCACGTTTCTAACGGCCCTACTATAACAGACTTATGTTGATTGTAGTCGGTGCAGAAGACAGGGCGCTGCCTGGTGGCGCACGAGGCGCCGCTCACGTGCGGCTTCGGAGCTGAACTAGCCGCCACCGTACAGGTACTATACTTATACCTCGTTTTTTTCGTCGTGATTTAAAAAGTAAACAATCTTACACTGTCTTTTTTATGTAATTATCGACTTAAAAATAAGACAGACACAATTAAAAAATATATAGAATAAACATTAAATACACATACAGACATAAATTTCTGTATACTTCTAAATATTTTTTAAAATTAATGAAATAAATAAAAGTTGTGCCAAGATTGTTTACCTTTTATATCACGAGGAAATAAACGAGGTATATATAGATATACTACTAATATAAAGTTTAACTAATAATAATAAATGCTAACACACTCTTATCCCCGCAGTAGGATTCCCTGTGTCGCGGGTGGCATGGACAACACTAATAACTTTAATAATACAACAAATAACTTAAATAGCCTTCCTTGATAAATGGACTATCTTACTCTAAAAGAATTTTTCAAATCGGTTCCTGAGATTAGCACAAACAAACTCTGCAGCTTAATATTACTAGTATTGATAAGATTGTGTTTATGTTGTCAGGAGGAATGTTTCCTGCACCTAGAAGCGCCGGTGGCTCGAGTGACAGGCTGGGACGCGCCCTTCCCGCACGTCTTCGAACCATTCTACCTCCCCGACAGATGGCGCTGTTACGATGCCTTGCTGCAACTGCTCAAATACTGACCACATCACTATAATATTTACTATCTTGTTGATAAAGTCTTAAGTATAACGCACGCTACGGGTTTGAAATTTGGTATGGTTAAAGTTTACGCGGAGAAGGGCACAAAGCAAAATTTTTGTTAATTACAAAATGTCCCAAACACGTTAGATCCCGTTGACAGAAAGATGACGTCGACATAGCGTAAGATTTTTGACCTCATCTGATAATACTATTTGAACAAAATAGCCAATAGGTACAGGGTTACTTCACGAAAAATACTGCCATAAACTTAATGCCAATGTTATATAATTTTACTATTAATAAAGTTTCTAATTCTATGCGTTTGTTTTATTTTTTTTACCTTCTTTTTCTTTAGCAAGTAATACTTATGATAAACTAGACGATGCCCACGGCTCCGTCCGCGGAAAAGTCGATAAACAAAATATTGATTTTATCCCAAGGGAACCTATAATCGGGATAAAATGTATCCTATATCCTATTCCTGGATGCAACCTATCTGTGTACCAAGTTTCAGCTTAATCCGTTCAACGGTTAGACCGTGAAGGAGGGACAAACATCCAAACATCTTTACAAACTTTCACATTTATAATATTAGTAGGATGTAATGACGATTTATGCTAAGATGGTTTTTACAATTACTTTTGGAAACAGTAACAAGATCGCTTCGAGAAATCCTAATGCGTAGTTAAAAGAAGAATAAAACTCCTAAGCTTTTTATGCATGGTGCAGCTTATTATTGACCACCACCACGAAGTTTCGTAGTCGATTCGATAGTAGTGACGAAGCGGGTGAAACTAGAAGCTTCAAGGGTTATTTTTACAAAGAAAAATATATTATGTACTATAATTGTTTAACTAACTACTAAGTTAGGACTCACTTGTTTCTATGTTAAAATTCATCAAAAATGTGATCGCAGACAATTACATACTTTCGGGTGAATATTACCGAGGAATGTTATCATTAAAATAAATGAAGTTAAAAAAAAAAACTTTTTAAAATCAGATGTACGAGTAATTTATAAAAGGCATTATCATTAGGCAACCTATCGTATTCATTTGTGGGTTGCGGGGCAGTGGTCCAACTGCTCAGTCCAACTAGTTGGACCACGGGTCTT
>LGAG01002113.1:23050-39356 GCA_001278395.1 Lerema accius
TTTATATAATTTTATGTAGCCTATAACAAACGGAATAACGAGACGCTTCTAATGATACCCCACTTATCAAATTATGACCAGTAGTTTAGGAGTTATAAGGGAACAGACGAACATACATACATACCCACATACATACATACATACATACCGGTCAAAATCATAACCCTCCTTTTGGCTTCGCCGTAGTCGGGTAAAAAATAGGTAGTTAAAAGTATACAGAAATTTATTTTAACATTAAATTATTGTTTATTCTTTAACTTTTTTTAATTTGTGTCTGTCTTATTTTTAAATGGATAATTAAATAAAAAGACACTGTAATATTGTTTACTTTTTGAATCACGACGAAAAAAACGAGTTATATAAGGTAAGGTGGGGTAGGACTAACACACGGGGCAAGACTAACACTGTCTATTATCTCGATATGCACTTGAAGAAACGACATGTGTGTGTTTTAGCCGAGAACATTTACGTTTGTACTATCTTACAGACTGGAAGAATTTCGTAAATAATCTATACGTATCGAGATAATAGACAGTGTTAGTCTTGCCCCGTGAGTTAGTCTTACCCCACCTTACCTTATACAAGTACATTGTGAATATGGGTAAGATGGAGTGTTATTACACTTTTAAGACAGTAGCTGATGTGATGGTAATCCAGTTGGTCGTTGAAGGTGGAAGGTTGGTCCTGACAGCTGCCTGCGGGTAAGCTGTCGCGGTTTACTTTTTACACACCAAATTAATTTAGAATATGCGGTACTGGCTGGAAGAAAGGGTAACTAAAAATGTTCTTTAATTTTTTGTCATTTGGTCTTCGAAATTTAAAATTTAACGGATACTTATTTGATATCAATTTTAATTAAATGCTATATAGCATACTAGACGATGCCCGCGGCTCCGCCCGCGGAAAAGTCGATAAACAAATATTGATTTTATCCCAAGGGAACCTGTAATCGAGATAAAATGTATCCTATGTCCTATTCCTGGATGCAACCTATCTGTGTACCAAGTTTCAGCTTAATCCGTTCAACGGTTAGAGCGTGAAGGAGGGACAACCATCCAAACATCCAAATATCCAAACATCCAAACATCCAAACATCCAAACATCCAAACATCCAAACATCATTACAAACTTTCACATTTATAATATTAGTAGGATACGTATGAAGGAGATACACAAATGATTATATATCTATACTAGACGATGCCCGCGGTTTCGCCCGCGGAAGAGCAGTTAAAAAATATTGGATTTATTTATCCCAAGGAAACCGAAACTGGGGATACAATATATCATATATCGTATTATTGGATGCAAAGTATTTGTGTGCTAAGTTTCAGCTTAATCCGTTCAACGGTTAGAGCGTGAAGGACGTACAAACATCCACACAAACTTTCACATTTATAATATTACCTACCTACTCATCACTTTTTTCAACCATCTGTTGTTGATTTCATACTAATAATTACTACACATAGATCCCTAGTTTTTCTGCCGACGGTACTCCAAACAGGGGATTAAAGCGGCTAGCTTTCACTGTCGACCGTCCCAGGATTAGCCGAAAGAGTGTCGTCTCTCGCCTTATTTTAAACACATAAACGCCGGAATATATTACGTTTTGTTATCATAAAATATTAAATGCGGTTTAGCTTTATGCGACGTCATTGTTACTTTGTTTGTAAAATAAAACGGATTAAATTAGATTAAAAATGACTTATAATAAGTTTTTTTTTAATATTAAATGTGTATGATGCTAATAAAATCTCAAGAGGTGCAACCGACGTCTTATTTACTGAAAATAATAACTTTTACCATGTTAGTCAATTCTTTACGTAACCTAATAGTTTTTAAAGGCTGCCTTATTTGAAAGTTTGAAGACAGATTGTAAATAAAACGGATGTTATGTGGTTAACCAATAAGGAATCATGTTGATATATTCTTTTAGTAGTAGATTATTTATTACATTGAATATCACATGTTACAGTTAGCGTAAGAAAATTAGGGTTGTCAAAGTTTTCTCTTAAGATAATAATATCCGAAAAAAATTTAATTGTCAATTGACTATCACTAGTAAATGCTTATTAAAATAATGTTAAGTTTGAAATAATGTAATTGTAAGTTTGAATTATAAGCTTCGAAAATTTTTGAATATTTCTTCCACGTATCTACTACATATGTTGGTTGTTTACGTAATACAATGAAGACTTGTCGACTTAATATTTCATAGCGATAGATGAAAGACAAGCGTCGTAGTAATAGAAAAAAACATAAATAACATAAAAACACACTAGAAGCATAGCTTATGTCACTCACAATAGAGACAAATCCAATGACACTCCACATGCTGAAAACTATCAAATCAATCCGTTTGAGATGTAGATGTAGAGCGTCCCAACAATTTTTTTTTATCTTGATCCAAATATCAGCTACCGGGGTATTCTGGTAGTTCATTAATTTAGAGACATGTAAATTAAATCGACAATTTTTTTTGATATCCGTATTATCGATATCCGAAACACCATATCCGTCGTAGCACATCACTAGTAAGTCCCGGCGGAGGAATTTATGGTATCCTCCATTCAGCTAGTACATACCAGACCTATAAAAGGTTTAGACGGCGACCGACGATTTATTATTCTTTGTATACTTTTATTTATTATGTAACCTTTTTGCAAGCTTGGAGACTACTTGTCTAAAACATTTATATTAATAGTTAGTTGAAGATCTGTTTGACTATTCAAAAACCCTGGAAAAGCATCGTTTTCTGATTATTTAAAGGTAACTAATCGATTGAAAACTGATGGTAGAATGACTTTCTAACTGGACTAGGTTGGAAGTATCCTAAATAAGACCTAATTGTAAGCACAGTTTTGCTAATAAATATTAATTAATTGATTAATTCATTCGAGATGTTTCCATCACCGAAGCAAGTGATAATTAGTTTCTAGGACATAAAATTTTGAAAATTAGAGGTGTGTGCCGGGTTTGAACTTAGGACCTCCCGTTCGTGAAATCAACGTTTAAACCATTAAGCTATTACAGCTTATAGTTATCCAACTTCAGTTGACGAACATTATTTCTACAGGTCTCGAAATATTTTCCATTGTCTAACAAATTGACTCAATATAAAAGAAGTATTCATATTTTAACACAATATTCCCAATGCGACAATAAACGGTCCTGAAGAATAAATAGCAGTTAGCGTTGTATTTATTCGAGGTAGTATCAACACTAATATTTCGCGGTTAGAAACCAATTTAGCAGAGCAATTAGAGCAAGTTGGGGAACTTTGAGGAGAGTTCGCTTTGTTTCGGCGACTTGGGATTGTAGAGCAAGGACGTGGTATAATGAAACGTCTTGGATTGCGACTTTGCGACTGATGTCGAATTACGTTCAACTGTAACGTATAAGTTATTAGAATCAACAGGCTACTATTTTAATTTTAGCTGTAGTATATAATTTATGCAGAAGTACTACTTATTTACTACAAGACTTGATCGGAATTTGACAGTTGAGGATGAAATAATTGTTTTTTGTTGTTTGTACATAATTTAATTTATTGATTTAAATTTTTAGTTATAATTTTTTTATTTTTTTTTTCATATTTAGTATATTTTAAATATTTTAGATTTTTTTTAATTCTTAGTTATATATTTAGTTTTGTAAATATTCATTGTACCTATATTAAAAATAAATATAATATATTGTCCTATAAATGTAAAAAAAAAATATTATACTGAACTCGGACTACACAATTGCATGCTGATGACTACTGGCAAAAAGGTCTTGAGCGCTTCCGTGCTTCATAGGGCACGTTAGTCAGTTGGTCGCTGTTTTTATACACTATAATACCTTTCTTTGTACGACCTAAAACAAAAATCCGCATTTACATCCATCAATTCATCGGATATTCAATTAAAAATTACTCTGCCTATCCATAACTTTATTCATTAAAAGCTTTGGGGATATTTTAAAAATTGTTCCAAAAATAATATTTTAATCCGATTGTCTGCGTGCAAACCCCAATAGATTTCAGGTATTTGTGTTATGTAGATTGCGAATTTGGCTTTGTTTCAATGCAAAACCGTGGCAGAGCTATGCATTTACGGTTACATTGTAATAATAATATGGTCATAGTAGTAAATTATTCTTTATGGCACCGCTTTGTTTCATTTCGCTTCAAAATATGCCTTTTATTTTCATTGATTCATTAAATATGTGTATAATATTTGTGTTTTAAACAATATTTTTATCACCCTGGAAATTTAAAAGATTGCTAATTTGTTGCAATAGATACAATAAAATAAATAGAGCTTACAGCGTTATTGAGAATGTCTTTAAAACTGTTTTTATTATAATTATAGCTGTCTTAAACTGTGTTCATTCAATGAAATATATATCAACACATTAGATACTACAAATACATACCTACTCGTATATGTGACTTTTCGATGGGTAGGTACTACGAGTACTCGTAAATATGTAACTTGCTAAGAAATATACATAAGAGTGGAGAGAAATTAATGATACATATCGAGATAATCGTGTTGTGGCAATCACAATTAGGTAATCGTAGAGGCTTTTAATGCAGTTTGCATAAAACCATATAACATAAAGCGTATAAATCGTGTGTAACGACAAAACAAACAATCCCTACTAATATTATAAATGCGAAAGTAACTGTATGTATGTCTGCTACGCTTTCACGCCTAAACCGTAGAACCGATTTTGATGAAATTCGTTATGAAGATAGAAATGAACTTAGGAAAGGACAAAGTATATTTTCATCGCGAAAAAGTCGCGCGGTATAACCGAATTCCCTGCGAGCAAAGCCGCTGCGGAAAACTAGTTAAAAATATAAACCAAATTAAAAAAGTCGCAAAATCGCAATGAAACAAGACAAGTATAAACGCGTCGTTATTTCAAAATTGTTATTTTAAGCAGGTCGAGTGCACAAAGCTCACAGGATCAGGGTTCAATTAGTTGGCGATCGCGACTGTGGCGCCCTCAATGAAGCAACTGGTATTCGTATAGCTGGTTCATGCTCAGTTCCTCGAATTACGTCGTTGATGTTACTTTGTTGTGGTTTTAAGGCTAAAAGAAAATATTTTGGACTTTAAAATGACTTTTTGTACTCGTATATAGAATTAGGATAGAGTAGTAAGTATATTTTTTTACTAATTTCGAAAATTATATACCTTTTGTCTAGAATTTTATTCATAGCCAATTTTAGGGTAGTGATGTACTCGTAAATGTATTTTTTTTAATTGATTTTAATTTGATTTTTTTAATTCAGTAACTGGTCTGTTAGTTCATAAGACGACATACAAAAAAAAAATATAGAAGAATACTGTTAATAATTCAGTAGCATATTACTCAAAATGTCATGACCCACTTTTATATCCTAAACGCAAGGGTGTAGGTCGTCTCCAATTTGTATCTTAAACCATAAGAGATATAATTCAAAGTGCAATAAATTATAGTGTTCAGTGTGTTGGCAAGCTACAGTGAGGTAACATAAATCCTTCACTTGAGTCGGTACAGATATCTTGAATCACTGTTAGCACGCTGTTCTAGGATGTGTTGTTTAATTATACAATTTATACACTCTAGAACATCTTGTTTTTCAGTTGGAGATATAAAGGATATTTAAAAAAGGATTTAAAAAAGGTTTTTTAAACGTAATTGCTGTAAGTGAAAACCAAAGATCTCAACAGAGTCCAAAATCTATTTGAAAATCACAAAAAAATAAATGTATTTTTTTCAATTTATTTTAATCATTATTAGTAAGAAATCGTGAGGAATTTTAATAGAGCCCAAATAATGTTTTAAAATCAGAAGAAATCGTAATTTTAAAACTATAGGGAACAGACATGATTTTTAATATAATAATATTGGGCTATTATTTTAAAACTTTTTATTCATTACCACATTTTTGTTCATTCTGTTTGATATCTTGAATCACTGTTAGCACTCTGTTCTTGGGGTGTGTTGTTTAATTATACAATTTATACACTCTAGAACATCTTGTTTTTCAGTTGCAAAGGTTTTTAAAAAAGAATTTTTAAACGTAATTGCTGTAAGTGAAATTCCAAGATCTCAATAGAGTTTAAAAAATTATTTGAAAATCAGAAAAAAATACAGGTTTTTTTTCAATTTATTTTATACATTATCAGTGAGAAATTGTAAGGGATTTAATAGAGCCCAAATAATGTTTTAAAATCAGAAGAAATCGTAATTTTAAAACTATAGGGAACAGACATTATGATTTTTAATATAATAATATTGGGCTATTATTTTGAAACTTTTTATTCATCACCAAATTATTGTTCATTCTGTTTGGTAGTGAATAATATTAATATTTTGTTGTTAAGAAATCGGACTGAAGAGTTAGAAAAACTAGTTATCTAGACTTCAGTTAACGATATTGATCCACGGTTTAACTTTTAATGATGAACTACCGACTAGCTGTTACATCTAGGTACGTCGAAACCAATAATAAATTCGTAACCAGGTCAATCGTATAAAAAGACAATAAATAAAAAAATAAAAGTGTACAATACTTAAACGGAGTAAAAGCTCAGAGTACGTAAAATGGGATGTAGTACAACAGAGACTCTATATTTGTAAATAGAAAAAAATTAACCCTCGATTACTTTTGTTCGGCAACGCGTTGGTAATGCATTTGCTACTACTGATACATATTTTCGCAATAATTAACATCTTATGCCTTTTCTGGTCTATGGTTTAAAAATGTTTAATTTTAAAAATTACTAATTAAAAAAAATTGTAATTTAGATACAAAAAAGTTTGAAATGCGCAAATCAAAGTTCCATATAACGTAGTATAAAGCTTACATTTTTCTACACCATTATCTTTTATAAGAATTTTTTATACAACATACTAAAAAAAATAAAGTTCAAAGCTTGATACAGCTTAATTCTAAGTTCCATACATATCCCAACAATGACATACAAACAAACCACACATTCTCAAAGTTTTGTAAGTTAACTAAAAGTAATTGGAATCAATAGTTCCGATAATAAAAATGTTGTAACAAGTCCTATACAATACGCAACGTGTTATCGTCAATATCGGTTTTATTTCGGTCCAGTTTCAAGGAATCACTAAATTTCAAAGGCTGTGACCGTCGATCTCAATAAAACGCATATAAATGTAAATATTTATGTTAAAATTTAACTGAGTTTTAACTGAAGTGACCGCGCCGGCTTGTGTGACATGCGGTTTAAGGATTAAACTGTTAGCGATTACTTTTAAGTTAATAAAATATATTCGCGGACCCTAGAATTAAAGCACCCTGTATTTTTATACCTTCAGGCTAGATTTTTATTTTTATTTCGGACATTTAAAAGTATAAATGCAGAGTGACTCGGACTTAAGTTTGTAATTGCTTTCGGATATATTTCCATGTCTGATATAGTAAAATATTTTTAGTCTTTATATCGTAATAAATGTAAGGTACCTACGCCAATACCATTACGGGAAAATCTGACACGACGTGAGTTTGGATTTAATGTCAAAATAAAATATAATTTAATTAAAAAGAAAATTTCTTGTTGTGCGTGTCTTCTTTAAATAAACTTTAACTTTGCGAAATTTGTTATACGTATGTTATACGCCTGCATTATTTTGAAAACGGTACCGGAAGTCGAGTCGGGAGTAGGTTCAAAAAATGACGTGCATAAGTGTATCTTGATACCTGTATGAATAAATGATATTGAATTTGAACCCTTCGCTTATTAATAAATAGATTTGATTTCCGCTATATCTTATGACTTACTCCATTAAACTCAGGATGGACTGAGATGATCGTTAGACAGAAAAAAAATCAGAACGATCCAATTTCATTACTGGACTATTTTACGACCACTGTATCCAATAGCCATATACAGGTTGATTTTAAAATGAGTTGTAATCTTTTTTGTTTTTTTTAATGCCAGTTTGTTATATTTAGCTAAGATTCTCGGGAACGATTCTGCGGGTCGTTTTTTTTATGTTACTGATAAATTTGGTTTTTGAGAATAAAATTGGGTGCTTGTTTTGTTTAGATTGTTTATGTTCGTAGCGTGGAGTGCGTAAATAGAATTGTATGTATTATGATTACCTACTATTAACTTACGTAAAGATATACAGAAGGTTTCAGACCATAGTTTAAACGCGGGTTTCTAATTTAAGTGTACCTCAGAAATTACAAAAATAACAATTTTTACTCTAAAATTTAATTTAGAAAAAAAATTTGTTAAAAACATTTTTTTTTAATTCTTCAAAAAAACATCACTCTGTACATAGAACAGCACTTAACTTATTGGTAGTAAAAGCTGATAGCGGCGGAAGGACAGTATTGATGGTACGACCATACTATCCACTTCTTACTGGTCTACCAATATGAAACCTTACTACAACTCAGGAAGCGTAAAACTAAAGCTGAAGTAGGTTGCTTCAGTGAAGTATAAAGTGGAAATTACAATTCGTGGTCATTAATAAAAAAATAAAAACCCCTACTGCTAGAAATTGGGGAGGTAAATTAAAAATTATATAGCCTAAGTCGCAAGATAAAGATGAATTAAAATTAAATGTCTCCTCATTTACGTTAAAACTTGTCAAGCAGTTTGGACTGTAGAGCGTTCCAAAGAAACGCACGAACATACACTCGAAAAACATTACACTAATTCTGGTACAGTCGGCTAAAAATACTATTAAATTTATTGTAATGCAATTATACATGTGCAATGGTATACATCACATTTCATTTTATATTTCCCATGCTTTATCTATTATGGCATTTTTTCTACTTCAAAACATTCAAGAACAAAAATTTCTATAAAACAGATAATTTAATATCATGATCATTAACTTCCAGAATATGAGCAGTATCATACAAGAGTGATCAATCCAATCGATCACAAATAAGTGATGGATGATTCTAAGAGCTTCGCAAGAGCTATTCTTGATATTACGTTACATGAATTTGTAATTAGACCTGTAAAAAATATTATTATTATGGTTATGCTTTTGAATGCCATACTAATATATCATTTTACTTTTATAAAAAAAAATGTAGGGAAGCTCTCAAATTCCAGATGTATCGATAAGTTATCGACCAAGTAACATAAACTCCATTTTTTTTTGCTTGTACTAAACTACTACTACTAACACCCAGTTTTACGTAAACATTGTAAAGGAAACCACACTGTAATTCACACTGTTCCAGTTATGTTTAAATGATTTCATTGCTTCAGTTATATGCTCAATATATTAACAAAAGCTACTAAGAAAATGAATGTTTCCGTTTTGAAAATAAGACAATTTAAAAAAAACGGGCGAAGTATCTGCACGTGCTCTGGAGATGGGCTCTACATTAGATCTGATCACTTTTGTGGATCATTGTAACTACTCTGTATTTGTAGTATTATTACCCTGTAGCCTTGTTGGTAGTGAGTAGTGATCCTGCCTGCGAAGCGAGGGGTCCCGGGTTCGATTCCCGTTCCCAGCTTGCAGATATTTATATGACGGATAAATGTTTGTTCTCGGGTCATAGGTGTTAGTGATGTGTTGTTGTTGTCCATGCCACCCGCGACACAGGGAATCCTAGTGCAGGGGTATGAGTGTGTCAGTGTTTATTTAATTACTTAATTAATGGGTTGAGAGCAAATTGAATTTATCGCTGCACCATCAGGGTTATAGGATTGCGAGTGAGTAGGGTTTTAATAAAACTGGTCCTCGGATTCAGGACTGCGGTGTATAATGAAATGAGTTTTTTCAGAGAAGTTCCGAGCTCAAATTGTTTTAACGGCAGTTGCTCCTAACGGCCGTTAAGCAGCAAATCGTTAGCGATAGACGTAATATCAGGTCATTGTTGTTTATTATGTATTAGGGGAATTCCCTGGTTTGTTACAGGAAGTATTTAGAGGTATACTTAAGGTTTTTTTCTAGTTTAGTTTAGTACTAGACAAAGTTGTATTTAAGTGAATTGGTAAATACTTAGAAATCATAGTAAACAAAACTAACTCGTCGCTTTAATGAATCCCTATGTAAGTGTAGAAGATGTCAGTCTAAGTAAAAGCGGCAAGGACATTTTTCTACTATCATTTTTCTACTGAGTACTCACGCCTATTTTAAATTTTAGCTCCGGTCGAGAAATAAACCTGATACTTACTAGGATAGTAAAACCAAAAAATACATTTAATAACTTATTAGTAAAATCCCGCGGCTTGGCTCGCATTTTATTCTTTTATTAAAAAGTATCCTGTTACTTTTAATACCATGAATGAATTAAATGAAATGAAATGAATATGTGAACAAAGTTTCATGATGTTTGGTTAAGTACTTTTCGCCCGAAAGTATAACAAACAAACTTACATTCATTTATAATATTAGTATGTTTTTTTTTAAGTTTATCGACGACCCCGTAGCCTAGTTGGTAGCTACTTTGCCTGCGAAGCGAGGGGTCCCGGTTTCGATTCCTGGCCGGAGCAGATATTTATGTGACAGATAAATGTTTGGTCTCGGATCATGGGTGTTAGTGTGTTATTTGTGTTGTCCGTGCCACCCGCGACACAGGGAATCCTAGTGCAGGGGTATGAGTGTGTTAGCGTTTATTATTATTTCTATAGTACGATATCTCCAGTGGACGTTAAGCTTTAACACAATGCCTTCTCAGCTGAAACGAGTTAAAACATGTCCAAATCAAATAGCGGTCGAAATTAATTCCATTCAAATGTGTTCTCTTTAAACAAAGAGTCATCCTATGAATGTTTCAATTTAGGATTTGATGGTGCGCGCTTGTTGATCTTATGAAGTCTTATAACTTATAGATAGCTGTGATTTATTTTAATTAACTCTAAAATAGACTTGATATAATAACAATTACATTAAATATTAAAAAGCCTTAATTTATAAAGGTAAATTGCTAAGAACTTAATTGATAACAAACTCAAGCCCAATATTTGGTCAATTGCATAGGACAGTGGTTCCTAACCTTTAATATCGTTACATCTATGACCTATGAAAAAATCCGATTTTATTTCCTTAAAATGTTATCAAAAGAAACAATACAAGTAACTTTTTCTGTAGTTTTTTTTACGAGCATAATGATTAAGTCCGTTTGGGTGTAAGTTTGTGTGTTTGTCCATGGCACCCACGACACAGGGAATCCTAGTGTGGGGATATGAGTGCATACCATTATTATTATTCTTGTTCATCAATATAATATCAGCATTTCCAATCCAGTTGACGAAAGAGATACATAATTTACGCACACAAACATGGTTCTTTTAAATCGTATCGTTAAATAAAATTAAATCTGGACATTTAAATGAGGTAGGAGTTACTATAACATTTGTATTTAATGCAAGCCTCAAAGTACCGTCACCACAACAGGTAAATGATATTTTAACGCTGACCAATATTGTTTTTACTGAGCTCTGAGGTTTTTACTGTAGTTCGAATTGCAGTAAGATAATTGTAGGCATACGGTTTTTTAGGGTTCCGTACCTAAAAGGTAAAAACGGCACCCTATTACTAAGCCTCCGCTGTCTGTCTGTCTGTCACTAGGCTCTTTAAGGGGGTTTAGATATTAAGGGGGTTCCCCACACAACAAACAATTTTTAAGCCATTTTTTTCTCGATTTTAAAAAACAGTTAAAAACTTGTATATTTAAAAAAAAAGGAAGTATTTATAAATATGACGATGATGACACGGAACCCTTCATGCGTGACTCCGACTCGCACTTGACCGATTATTATGGTTTTAAGGTAGCAAACGAGCTGAAAGTGCCACCAACCCCTGCCGCCCATGGACGTACTAACAAATTTTCAGTAGGACTAAGGCAAGTTCATCAAAAGCTATGATGACGTTTCAATATTTCTAGTATTTTTTCATGTCCTTCGAAGTATCTGGATAGTAGCGTCATTTAGTCTGTCCAACAGTACTAAACTATGCTAGTTCGCTCTAAAATATACCACGAAAAGTTTGTTGAAATCGGGCAAGCCGTTTAGAAGGAGTTTAGTGATAAACACACGTATACTAGAGCTCAGATATATTGTCAAAATTAAAGTAAATAAGTGAATTGCAGCTAGAAGTAATAAAGAAAGACTGTACTCAGTCTACACCGTGGTAATTAATTACCAACTGAAACTGGTTTTCACTGCGAAACCTTTCGTGGTGACGATTTTTGACTAAATTCAATTATGTATTCAAAATCACCTGAATTATTCCAATGCCCATCTACACGTCAATCGAATGAAGATGAAGATGTATATTCCATGGTAATGTAACGATAACAGCCATAGCGAAGTTTAAAATTACGTAAACAGCCAAAATAAATAGCCAATAAGAACAGTGGAAGCGTTGGGGCCCTTGCAAATGATCGTGGGCGTGATAATTCCTGAATACGAATCGCCTAATCTATCAGATGTGATGGGCCAGTCCGCCATTTGGTTTTATTCATCTCGGAAAGATCCATTGCTTTTTAGGATTCCGTGCCCAAAGAGGGGATGTGCCCAAAATAGGGGTTTATGAGTCAGATTTTGGACCAACATGTACCTTTTGAATTTTGAACAGAATCTACTTATCTTATCCTAATAATCTTACTTCCTACTAATATAATATTGTAAATGTGAAAGTTTGTAAAGATGTTTGGATATTTGGATGTTTGTAAGTCCTTCACGCTCTAACCGTTGAACGGATTAAGCTGAAACTTGGCACACAGATAGTTTGCATCCAGGAATATGACATAGGATAGATTATATCCTGACTGTAGGTTCCCTTGGGATGAATCCAATATATTTTCGGGCGTCTATTATATTACTACTAGTATATTAATATGGAAAAGTTCAACTCTGAGTTATTATACGCAACTCAGTGAAAAACAACTATCTATATGTATGTGTATAGCAGAACCCTTCGTATTAGTACAACGCTCGCAGTTTTCCTACTGTTGTGTGACTGTGATCTCTATTCCGTAGATTTCTCATTATCAACCTTCGACCTTTCCAACTGTCTTGTTCGTAATTGAAATACTTTAATTCAATACTTTCTTTGTAATTAAATAAGTAGGTACTTTTAGCACAGATGAAAAAATATATTAACTGAAACTGTAGAGAAAATAAGCGTAGTAGAAAAAAAAACAACGTACTTATCAAATGATAACGTTTCTCGGTACATTGCTCGACAGGGCTTGCTCTGTGACATACGTCAAATCATAAAAAAAAGAAAATATTACTTCATTTTTTTTGTTTGGAACACTCAGTCTATACATTTTTTGGTCTGAGACCTTTGTGAAATGTTTATAGAACAACGTGACGGAAAATCAATAATTGATCAATGTGTTGTCTTGTAGACCAAATTTGAATAAATAGAGCAATAGTTGTTTAAAAGGAGCTCAATTAATAACACGTATAAATAAGTTTTATATATTATATGAAGATAAAACTGTCTAAATATATAAAGTTAAGACCTAAATCGAATAGGTTTTGTCGCAGAGATTCGCTGTAATTCCCTCAGCATATTCCTCAAAAACAACTGCAGGACTACGAACTGAATTAAGTATGCAAAATGGACAATGTTGCTTGTTTTCAATTCATATTTAATTAAGTGTCTGCCGACTTTCCTGCGTTTACACTTGTAATAACTTTGTAAATGTTAAAACATGTCTGGCCTTTTTGTGAAATCAAATTTACAAGATAAAAAAACATGATTTGTCCTTTACAAACTTAGCGTATTTCTCACCAAATGCCCCTATACTTCTTCAGTTTATACGCTTTATAGTTTATACCTTATACCAATTGTTTATACCTTAGTTGCCTTAGGTACTTTGTATGTTTTTTGAGGTATACAATGTATTGCCTTAAAAATCTTATTTACTTGCTTCCCTGCAATCGCAACTATTAGAGTACCAGGATAACATAGTAATAAGAAGATTATTAAAAAAACCTCTTGGAGGTACGAGTAAGTCAGTTTCACAGAAACCTGTCAAACCATGAGTTCGATGTCTAGCACGAAGAATGTTACCATTAACCTATTAACCCTTGACCGCATGTCTTCGTCATCGCTAACTAAATTATAACGAAGGGAACCGTCTGTCAGATGTCACTCAAACTAATGAACACTCTGAGTTAATTCTATACGTCACAGTTAACAAACCGTACCGTATATCGACGTAAGAAATTGCTCTAAGTAAAAAGCTCAAATTTTTCTATAGGCTAAAAACTGTTCCAAAAGCAGTCGAAACTCGTAACTTGAAAGCTTGGTAAAGCTAATTAAATAAATAAACACTAATACACTCATACCCCCGCAGTAGGATTCCCTGTGTCGCGGGGGCATGGACAACACAAATAACACATCATTAACACCCATGACCCGAGAAAAAACATCTATCTGTCACTTAAATATTTGCCCTGGCCGGGAATCAAACCCGGGACCCCTCGCTTGCAGGCAGGGTCACTACCAACTAGGCTACGGGGTCGACAATGGGGTAATGACGAAGTTGCCTGGAAATTACCGCCTAATTAAACCCTGAAATAATTTCAAATAAGTGTTAAAAGCTAATGATATTTCTGCACCCTCTCACCCTGTAACGAATTTACTGAGTGTCACCTGCGTCTCTTGACCCTCTTACGTAAATTAATTACATAAAATAATATTACCCGTGTAATCTCAATGCTACGACGCACATGCCAATGACAAAATTAACTTAGGTTTCAGGTTTCAGGTTTTCTCCAACCATTTAAATAAGGTTATCTAAACGTGGACTAAAATCAGCATAAGCAGTGATAGCCTAGTGGTTTGAACGTTGGTCTCCCGCACCGGAGTGCCTGGGTTCGATCCCCGGTATGCACCTCTAATTTTCACTACTAATACAAAACTAATTATTACGCTTCGGTGATTAAACATAGTGAGGAAACCTGCAAACATAACAGTTCTCCATAAAGTTGTCAAAGGTGTGTAAAGTCTGTCAATCCGCACTAGGCCAGCGTGGTGGACTATGGCCTGTACCCCTCATACTGAGAGGAGATCCGAGCCCAGCAGTGGGACAGTTAAGAGTTCTGACGTGCGTAAAAATTGGCGTAGTCTGTTCTTTCTTAAGCTAACCAAAGTGTCGTAGAATATACTCCCCCGCATTGCTACACCGCGGATTTTATCAAAAACTCCGACTAGAAAATTGGGAGAGTATAATAAAAAAATATATAGTCTATGTCATTTATAATCAATGGTATTTTATAATCAGGGAATCCATTCAGGCTGTAGAGCGTGCTAAAGAAACGAACATGCATACAAACATACAGTCGTAAACATTACCCTTCTAGCCTTAACTTTCTTTCTACCTTCAACTAAAAATACTTCTAAAGTTCAAAGACAGAAGCATCTAGCTTCATAGAATGAGTTCTGTGACAAAGGTAACATAGCAAAACAAACGTAGTACAAAGGTTTCCATGTGTATTCCACGCTACACCGTAACAAAGACAATGTATGCCGCGTCACGGAGGAATCCAATTAAAAAGTTGTCACTTAAATTCTAATTGACTATTATGTTTGTTTTAATGGTTTCTCTGGATCTTTGTGGCATATGGTGTGTAGTGGAATAGCTCGGTTAATTATCTTATGGTAAAAGGTATGAAGATTTGCGTTGCTCAGTAGAGATTTAGAACTTTTTTGAAAGCTTTCTAGTATTGTTGGTATTGATTTCGACTGCGAATCAAGGGGTACAAAGTTCGATTTTTGATTAAGGCAGATTTTTTTCAAAAAAGACCGTTAAAAATCTTAACAAGTAACTATTAAATTAATTCATAATTTAATTGCGTCATATTATACGACTATAATTAAATCGAGTATTTTTATGTGTAGAATTTCAAAGCTTAGTTTTACGTTAAAATTTATTCCATTTTAATTACGTGTATTAAGTATATTCTCATGTTTAAAACTTTATAAAAAAGTAACCAGGTATACTTTTAAAACCTGCAAGCCAATTTTCCTCAAGCTTTCTAAATTAAAATGTTTTCCTTTCATTCCATTGGCTCGCTGCACAACATCCCACGTACGAATTTGCATAAAAATTACAGAAACAAGCACCTGAATTTGAGAGGTTCTGAACGCTTTCCTTTACGCTGCAAAACAATTAATTTTCGCGAGGAAACAATAGCGACCTCTCTCGGAAAGACGTGTAAGGCGAGTTTTGAACGGTATAACGCAATGCGACGTACGACGTTTGGAATTGAGCTTCATTTCATGCGCAGTCGGCAGAGTGCCTCATAGAGTAACTTATATATAGGGTATAGAGATGCCAGTGACGTAG
>LGAG01002113.1:39481-49783 GCA_001278395.1 Lerema accius
TTTAAAATTTAAACTTACGTCGTTTCCCTAGCGTGCTGTCGCGGTGTCGCACAATTTAAAATTTGTTCGTTTTTTGAAAAGTGCAGTGTTTCTTATGGTAGTGTTGTTAAATATCTGTGGCCAGTGAATTTGGTGGGTGGTTTTTTGACAGGATTTGTGTGTTTTAGTGCAGTTTTTGGATCAATCGGACGGTTGCTGTAAGTAATGTTTGACGTTTTTTGGTGTTATTATATTTTAATAAGGAGTAATTAATTGTGCGACTAAAAAAATTACTGACGTAAAAAAGAAATATAAAAAATATATAAATACGTTTTAATAATATTTTATATGGAAAATAAATAAGCCATAATAACTAGCAGTATGTTATTAAGTTTAATTAATTGTAACATTAAATACTTTTACTAATACTTTTATTCCAAATGAAAAGTAATAAACATAATCACGTACTATAACTCAAAATAATTAATTAGACCCTTACGACTTTTCTTAAGGTTGATCCCCTTCAAAGTCTCGAATAAGACCCCGCATTGATACACCACCAATATTTATGTGCCCTTTAGTGCACGGAAATAACTTATTAAAATTAATCGCTTCGATTATTTGGCTATTCATATAAGAAAATATTTTTAAAACAACTAAACACCAGTGAATTTCAAACCAGATTGCCCTGATTCTGTGTACTTAAAAATCCTTATACGGCTTTAATTAATTGCCGACGCTTTAGTTACCTATGTCTTTTTATCTAAGGATTCTAGATTATTATGTATTTGTTTCATAAAGCCGATAATATAATACTCGTAGGTATTGTCTAACGAGACTTTAGGAACGTTTTAGTGTAATGATGTAAATTTGTTTTTTAATTTTTTTTACTTTTGACGTTTGTTAAGTGAGCCTTAAGTTTTTCGTTTTTTTTCCACTTTACTGCCGTAATTTAAAACGGTATTAGTTATGTAACTTCACAATATGGTATCATTTTTAAAAGATACAAACATGACCGTTATCAGTCTATTTATCAGTGAATTGGTTATTGGTTTCTGGTTTCTTATAGTAATTATATTTTTTTCTAATGAAACTGGAGCAGCGTGGTGGTCACTCTAGACCTCCTCAGTAATGAACAGGGATCCGTATCCTGTGGGCTAAAAAAAAAAATTTGGAGACTTAAAAGTCTATCTTTTACCATGTATAAAAGAGGGGATACTACTTATCTCTTCGTTGGCATAAAAACTTGAAAAATATTTTAGGAGATTAATAGTACAACATGTAGACTTGTCAAATTGGCTTCAACCCTTTAATGTCCAATATGGGGTTAAAGTCTCTCCTCATAACTGAGGAGAATTAGATTAATCTCGACCAAACTGCACAAGTGCGGGTCTTGTGTTAAGAATTATGTTTTAACTAGACGACGCCCGCGGCTTAGCCCGCGGAAAAGTAGTTAAAAAAAATTGGATGTATCCCAAGGGAACCTCGGGATAAAATCTATCCTTATTTCTGGATACAAAATATCTGTGTGCCAAGTTTCAGCTTAATCCGTTCAACGGTTAGAGCGTGAAGAACAATCGAAACATCTTTACAAACTTTCACATAATTTATAATATTATTAGGATGAAATCTACAGCGTCATAATCTTAAAAATGTAATTAAATTAGTGTTAAAGAACTAACAACTTGGTTGTAGAAGGTAAGTCCAATATTTGTAGTAGGTTTCCCTTTTCGCTTCGTTTTAGGTGCTAAAAGACTAATTTAAATCAAATCTTTGGGGGTGGAAATTTCTTACAAAATTATACTATTCATTAATCGTATTGCCTTTGTCATAAACCGATATAATAATATGTAACAATGATTTCCGCGCCAAATGGTGTAACCTTTTCAAGAAAAGACCATCCCATGGTGCATAATTGTACACAATGCGGCTAATGTTATATAATTGCGCCAATTAATTATATTATTGAGTGTATGTAATCTTAATTGGTACACCCACGAGTTTGAGAATAAAGAAATTAAAACAAAACACCCACTTCCACACCACGTTTGTCCAAAAAGGTTCCATTTAAAGACAGTTGGCGTTGATACTGATATTTGTCAGTGAGGTTTATAAAACGAGCTTATACGTAGTCTAATGCGTAACGTAATTAGTTATACCTACTCAAATTACGATTGCAGGAAGTATCCTTGCGTTATTAATTAGTCTTGATTTGTCCATAAAAAATAATACCAAAAACACACATTAGTAAAGAAAGCACGATGATTCGTTTGTCTAATAAATAAACGGTAACACACTCATGCCCCCGCAGTAGTATTCCCTGTTTCGCGGGTGTCATGGACAATGCAAATAACACATCACTAACACCTATGACCCGAGAACAAACATCAATTTGTCACTGAAATACCTGTCCCGGCCGGGAACGAACCCGGGACCCATCGCTTCGCAGGCAGGGTCACTACCAACTAGGTTACGAGTTCGTCAAATACTCTCGACTCGACTCAATAAGATCAGTAGCTATCCTATTAGAAAGACAACAGCACTGAAACTGAAGAAAAAAATATGAAAACTTCATTCGTTATTGCTCTAGGTAACCCTTTCTTAAAATCTCATTCCTCAAATCGCACGTCGTAACATTTCATTTGCAAATTGAAGCCATTTGGTTTCAAACAGTAATTACTGTAAAGCACTATATGGGGTGTATGAGGCCCCTAGCTTGTCTGGGGTACTGGAGACCCCAACTCTTCACGAATTAGTTGATTGAAGAGTCATTCTGATAGTATTGACGGTCCCTACCTTTATAGAAGGTGAATGGTGAATGAATGAACGTAACTGAATATCATCGCTCTTGTTTTATTTCGGGAAGTATTTTGTTTTCGACCAGTAACTGTTTGGAGCTTCCGGGTACTTACGATTTTTGTATTTTACCTTTTCTTTTGTTTAATCTTTACGGTAAAAACTGTAAAAATAGTTATCGTTAGTATTATAATATTTATAACCCGCTGAATTAGCCTATATCCGTTAGATAAAAGATAATAGTAACAACTACAGCTTTTGTTAAGAGATTAGTTAATAGTGACAAGTATTGTTTTTTGCTATAAATATTGTCTATCTGTGCCTAGACTTCGATTTTTCACGAACTTTAATGCAATTTTCATCAAAAGAAAAACCTAGAATACAGTAGAAATTTAAATTACGGGAGCAGGCGAACTATGAATCATAATTTAGGTATCTAGCTATCTACTTTATATAAAACGATTTTCCGTGGCTAAACCACCAGAGATAATACAGTAGTTTATAAATAAAGATTTGCACCCTCTGCCCATTTCAGTAACGACACTGCTCACAGTTCTGACTAAGCAACATTGCGCCGTTTTCCAGGCGGCTCATTTTTAGGCCATAGCATCTTAATAGCCTTTTCATTCTATTACCCGACTGCGTTAGAATGAGGGTAATGTTTTTCGAGCGTATATACTATGTACTGTGACGAGCATAAATATCTAACCCCTCCTTATAAACCAACTTTCTGGTTTCCCATTGAGCTTTATGACGCCTATGGGTCAGATATTTTTTCTCGTGGGACTAATACGTAAGTATATTAGTGTTAGACGGATTTCAACGTGTAAGATGTCATTGGATTCGTCTTTATGTGTGGCATAGGCTATAGGGTATCTTTTATATTCTGGCGCCTCAAATCACAAAAAAAAAACAAAATGCTAGGTTTTTTTCTTTTAATTATTATAATTTATGGTAGAGGAAGTACAATTTCATTTTATGATTATGTCATTGAATATAAAACCTGGTGTGGAAAACAAAAGTAACAGCCAAACTAAAAAATAAACATGTTGCAGAAAGACCTCTGCCTGGTTTTCTTGTTCCTCAATAAAATATTTCAAAAGAGTCATAGTATTAAAGTGGACCCCAACGCAATAATCTCATAACGTCCTCAGTTTACTCATGAAGAAATCCGCGAGAAATAGATATGATTCTGCTAAGTCAGGATGCTGTGTCATTACTCAGAATGGACTGTGCTTGCTTCATATTTAATATCCTGTTATGTACTCTATCAAGTCGCAAGATATTTGCTATGAAATCCTGGCTACGAGTATGTATTCTGTAGTTAGTAAGAGATGTGTAAGAAACAATGTTTTTTACATTGTTGTACTTATAAAAGCTTGTAAAAACGACTGTTTACATAAAAATATATGAATCTAGATTCTAATAGATGTATTATAAACATGAGGGACACTGTGATTCTCAAGACGTGTCGTTGATTTGATACCGGACGCTCGGGAAATATGGAAATATTTCGTTCACTGAAATGCGGGGAGAGCTAAGCTGTTCTACATATTTTTCCTCCTGAACACTGCGATACATATTGTAGAGAGAATATTGGTTCCTATGCTTATAGACTTAAAGTCTATAGCTTACCTGCAGAAAACTTATGTCCTTATCTTCCATTCAGTGAAGATTTTTTAACATGGTATCGGATAACATAATGTATAATCACTTAAAACTAACAACCAAAATAAATTGGTATTATCGCTATTTTCCTCGGATTTTTTTCTATATTTTATCATCAAAAATATCCAGTAGTTATGGGATTTTTTTTACTAGCAAAATCGGTCTAGCCATTTTCGAGTTTTAGCGAAATTGACGAACAGCTATTAATTTTTAATATTATATTCTCAGACCAAAAAAAAATAATAGACTCAGTGTTCAGAACAAAAAAGTGAGGTAATTTTTTTTTTACTATCTGACGTATGTCAACGTGCATGGTCTGCCGAGCAATGTACCGGGAAACATCATTTGTTACTAACGTTATGATTTTTCTACCATGCTTTTTTGTTTCGAAGACTGCGTCTATATATTTAGGGTATGTCGATTAAAATTTGATAGCCCGTAGGGTGCATACTAAAAACCAGCTGCAATGTAATGTGCCATTAATTTTTTATTTCAATAACAAAAAGTGCCTATAAATGATAATTCATGAATGAATATTTAACGGAATGAAATGATAACTTCATTTTATTACGCACCTAGTTCACTATTAAATTAATTGCATTTGCATTAATTACGATTAGATTTTTATTGCGTATGTTTATTAATGTATGATAATAGTGTATTAGATTCCGTTTTAATCTTTTTTCGGATTCCATACCCATATAAGGGTACCAAAGAACTTATAACTATGACTTGCTCGTCCTTTACTCTTTTAATCAGTAAAATTTACAGTGTTTGAATACCAATAAAAGCATTATAAATGAAAGGGGTCAATTAACATGATTGTTTTTTTATGTGTAAGTCGGATTCGCACTTGACCGGTTTGTAAATTTGATATTTTCGAGCGAAAATGTCATTCGCCTCCTTTTATATTGTGAATGATACAGAACATATAAAACATTAAATTTTTACTTTAACTTATTATTTTACATTAATTTCTAAAAATATTATTATTAATACATGTATTAAATTAAACTTGAATTTCTTACTTGAACTCTAGTTATTAGTGCTCTTTGTAATGAAAATGAATTGAACTCAAAATTAATAAAGTCTAACGACTGTCTGTGCCCCTTTTACTAGATTTTAGAAAATTGGTTATTTTCATGAAAATTGAGCTGAGAAAACTATATTTTCATTGCTTTTAAGGGAGGTTAAGGACACTAGCGGCTATTGTTAGTATTTTGGAATAAAATATATGTTGACATTGGTTTGAAAATGTTTTAGTTGCTCTAATATCAATTCATAATATTTTTTAGATAATACAATTTAAAAATCTAAAGAAAGATTTAAATTTAGATTCAGATTAAATTTGTATGACCTAGGCAATATGTAATTTGCGTTTTTTTTATACATCTTGTCGCGATGCCGAAAATGTGAATAAATCTTAAAGTTTATTTATGAGTGGACCAATTTATAAACAACACAATTCATCAAAAAATTAATTGTGAATTCAATTCAATTACAATTCTATTTTAATCGATTACTATTTGTGATGAATGGTATTGTGATAAATTGTTATTGTAATAATTATGAGATGGATGGACTGACCTCTTGTGTGTTATAAATATTAATCTGTAAGATAACCTTGTATAAAATAATACATACCAATCTTAACTACACTTTGGACATTTATAAACAGTTATATGTTATAGATATTATGTTATACCCAAAGACAACCCAAATATCTTTTAGGGTTGATGGGTTTTTTGATGTCTCTCTTGTAAGAATGATCTAAACTATACATATAATTATTAAAACACAGGGCCCCTCATATAAAAACAGAAAAGAAAACTTTTAGCAACTGCGTTTTTTGTGCTTCATATATTACTATCTATCATTCATTTCCATACATTTAGAAGATGTCAACGGGCTAACAGAAATGACAATTATCTAGACCAGCAGTATAAACACAGCAATAACAGAGCCGAGGTGCACAAAAAGCGAACAGACAGTAAGAAGGGATTTTCGATTCTTCATCAGTTGTACAGTAAGCTAACAATCAAATAAGAATATAGACTCCGTCAACATAAGGCTGCCCTGACGGCGGGATTACACGGCATTAGTATGCAAGTGACTACACTTGTTTACTGTCTACTACTCGTATAATTACTGGTAAATTCCTTGATCAATTTGCAATTCATGACTTGACTACCTTTTAATGTTAGTTTTACAAACTACACATACCTGTGCTATCTATAATTTTATTAATACGTGTGTCGTGTTTTGAATGGGGGCTTAAGTAACAAATTACTAACTGTAAATACTAACAATTACTAACTGTATTATATTATTTACGACTTACTAACCAGCATTAACAGTAGGTACTAACTTACATGATCCGTTCATTTATAAATTAACAACTACTAATAATTAATACCACTAACTGACCTACTGACTCACTACAAACAGAACTAACGGTCACTTATGTTTATGGTCCCAAAACTAATGATTTAACTACTAATATTGTCATTAACATCTATCTAGTCTCTGACGAAAATATTTCTAAGACTGGATTCAAACCAAACCAAATCTTTCCTACTACTCTTATCAACTACAATGTAAGATACACTTTGATAGCTTGTTAATATACTATTAAAATCGCAGACAGACAGACAGACAGTGTTTATATGCATCAGATAAAGATAGTCGTCGCCTTAGTAATCAATATGAGGCGGCAACTTGCATAATGAGCACACCTTCCACACGAACAGCGATTGACGTTAGCCTTTTGATGGGAAAGGTAGAAAGAGAAAACAAATGAAAGATAAAAAAAAAACCTAATATCTAATTTAAATCATTATTACCTCAATTAACTTAGAGCACGAATTGTACTTTTTAATAATAGAAAGTAGTTTCAATACTATTTGTAATAATGTCATTTTACTGTTAAAACTATGTCCCTGATGCATGCTGAGTTAATCTATAAAAAAACTACATTCAAATACTATTTTTATTTCTTTTATTTTACTACTGTATTCTTGAGAATTAAGGGGTTTTTCATTAAGTAAGTAAAATAACAAAAAATATCATTGGCACTTACAACGTTTTATTAATTACCATATTCGTATGTTCGCGTGTTCCGGAACAATTAAACAGTAACTAGAAACAGAACGTATTGAACGGCGCTTACTCAAATACCGACTAACAAGCTTGTAAAATAGACCGTCTATTACAAAT
The DNA here is from genome assembly GCA_001278395.1 of Lerema accius. Classification (NCBI taxonomy): domain Eukaryota; kingdom Metazoa; phylum Arthropoda; class Insecta; order Lepidoptera; family Hesperiidae; genus Lerema; species Lerema accius. Next base: position 47,141 of record LGAG01002113.1, read on the forward strand.
TGGGTTAGGTCGGTTTACGGTCGCGAAGCTGATTCAACTCGATGTATCGATTGGCGTGGAAACAGCGATCATGCGAGTCTTATTGTTTTAGTAATCGTCTTTGATTCGAGGAATAATCGTTTAAAACTTACCTGCGTAAAGTTTGCTGTTCTGCCCCTCTTGCCAAATGCCCTTTCCTTCAAACGCTCACGCCAAACGCTATCTAAAAATGTATGGGAACGACATAGGCGACGCCATTTTTTTTCCGCGCCTAATGTCATTCCCATACATTTTTAGATAGCGTTAGGCGTGAGCGTTCGAAGGAAATGACATTTGCTATAGGCTAAGTTTTGGTAGGCGCTTCGTTTAAATATCATTATGATCTTTTAATATAGAGCCTTGTTAGTAAAAATCCCTTACGCAGATGTTTTGAATAGAAACTTAATCTAGCTAATCCTAAAACTAAGTTAATTTAATGAGAAAATTACGGCTTGGGGACTAAACTACTCTCTTTTGATACTGAATTGCAAATTGGAAATAAGGTTGTTTGAGTATAAATAAGACACATTACAATTTTTTAAGATACTATTTCTGAAAAATGCTTTAAAGGAGTAACGAAAGGAACTTCTCAGCAGTCTATTTACATTACTTACGCTATATTGGTCGTCAAGACGTGAATTATGAAGAAATCATGCTTCAAACGGCTTTCACAGAAATTCAGGCTGCAAATATCGTCTATATTTAGCTTATAAAGATGTTTTCGTGATAGTTTACAGTCGCGTGACGAACTACAATTAAACCTTATGTTTTACCTTACACAAATAGAGCTACGATTCAAAACACCTCAAGGTGGGTGTGAATGACCATAGGATTTTATCACTAACCTCCTTTCGTTTACACGTCTTTGACGCTCTTATTACCAAGTAATAAGGTTGCATTTCGTTTACCAAGCGTCGTTGTGACATGCAACTCGTTTGTTTAAAGAGGGTTGGTGTACCTTGCGTGTAATCAAGCAAAGTTGTTTTCATATGGATTTTGCATATTATTGTAAGAAATGCGATTGTCGTGCGACTTGTGCTACCAAGTACCGTGTAATAATTAAGTGGTAGCTACTGTTTTAAACAAAGAACATTGATTTATTGAGTAAATGATAAAAATATACCCTTTGTTATACCTATTGGTGTACCTTTCAGGTATTTTCACTTTCAAATAGTTGTACCATACTAATACGTGGAGGCTTATAAGTTGAGGTTTCTTTTAAGAATAATGCAGGTCGTACCAACCTATGAGTTGGCGATTTGACATAGTTAAAGTTTGAATGGAGAAGAAGTGCGCGAACCTCAATTTCTGTAATACGTGCTGAAATATATGGAATTTAGGAAATAAATGAAACGCACACTACCACACTTCATTTGATACTTAGACAGGTCACACAGATAACGTTGAGATTGAGAAAGAGTTTATAGTTTATTTGTCATATTAAGTTATAGGCGGATTCTGACTGTAGAGCGGAGGAAAATTTCAAAACGACACAATTTTTTTATTTTATTTTACGAAATGTTTTATTTTTTACGAATAATTTTATTGTACAAAAAACAAAAAAAATAAAAATAAAGCAAAAAACTTGATTACAGTTCCAACGATAAATGAAATTCTCAAAGAGCAAGTCTTTTGAGTATTAACCAGTATTTCAAGTTGTTGGGAAACCTAAAAATTTTTCGCCGAAAATGTGTGTACGGTATTGTATGGTAAAAGATTGCACCTCTGTGTCGCGTCTATCAGAACCAAATTGGTCCACGTTGTGTGGTCGCTCTGTTAGGGATGGCCTATGTTCAGAATTAAATCAAATTGCAATCGATTTTTTAATCGAATCAATTAAGAATTATTTTGATGTGAATCATTCTTTCGATCGTGTCGTTACATGAAGCTGATTTTTTTTTCGTAATCATTAGGAGATTTCCGTAACGTAAACACAAAAATGAGCCAGACGACAAATTGTTTGTAATATACTACCTATTGCAGTGTATTTAAAATTACGATAGGTGATATATACTTAGGATTGGTAAAATGGGACCATTACAAAAAAATAAGTTGTAGACTATATCACTATTTTTGCATCCGATCGTAAGAGAAAACGATTTTGTTCAGCTCAAAAACACTTTTGTAAGAATCGATTAAAAAAACTGAAGATCGTATTGTAGGTATAGGTACCGATTCTCTAAACGATTCAGGTTGGACATCCTTAGTGAGTATCGGAAAATATTTGATATATTCACACGCGACCCTGGTGTAGGTACCGATGTTCACTGGATTAACTTTTTCGTATATTTGGACTACGTTGTGCAACTATTACTGTTACTTTTACGATAGCTTAATGGTTTAAACGTTGGTCTCACGAACGGAAGTTCCTGAGTTCAAACCCCGGTACGCACGTCTAATTCTTAAAAAGTTACATGCGTATTAGAAACTAATTATCACTTGCTACGGTGAAGGAAAACGTGGAAAAAACCTGCGCGCCTGAGAGTTCTCTATAAATTTCTCAAAAGTGTGTGTAGTCTGCCAATCCGCATTAGGCCAGCGTGGTGGACTATGGCCTGTACCTTACCTACTGTAAGACCCGAGCCCAGCAGTGGAACAGTTATAAGTTATGATTAAAGATGATGA
>LGAG01002113.1:50777-63377 GCA_001278395.1 Lerema accius
ATAGTCTATTCTTTGATATTATAAAGTTACTCGTACGATCAAATTTCGACGGAAGAGAGTACCTAATAATACAATTTTTACGAACCAGATCTCAATTTAAATACATTTTTATAATTAATTTAGGAATTATTAGAGCATCAATTTCCTTTATTCCAGTTAACGAAGCTCGTTCGTAATTTAATAATGAAGGGTACGAATCAAATTATTTTTGTTGAAAAATGATCTCTTGCTCCTAATATCTGTAATTTTATTTGGATCTTTTATTTTGTAGGTGGTACTTAAAATGGACGGTTTAAGGGTCCCTTACCTTAAAGCTACTTAATAGTTGCTATGGTCTTATATAGTTTATATTATTATAAACTTTTAAACCTAGTGTTAAGCGGATTAATAACCAACACGCTCAACCTTAGCGATGCGCGAAAGAACGTCCCATCCCTACAAGGGACGTCAATTGTTTTTTTTTTTATGAATTTAAAATAGAAGATAATAATTTTGTTAATAATAATTAATTTTTATTCTAAAACTATTTCTTTTTTGTTTCGACATAAATATTGCGTGGTGCTACGGCACCCTGTGTGAGCCGCGCACTCGATTCGCACTTGACCGATTTTTATTGTTTAAAACTCATAGACCAATAAAATATATAGATGCAGTCTTTGGAACAAAAGCGTAGTAGGGAAAAACATAACGTTCATAACAAATGATAAGTAACGTTTGCCGGTATATTTCTCGGCAGACCGTGCTCGGTAACATAATGTCAGATCGTAAAAAAAAAGAAAAAAATTACCTCACTTTTTTGTTCTAAAGATATTTTTTGGTTTCACTTAAAACTTCAATGTTAGTTTTTCTATATTGTGTCTAAATTCTAAAGGGGTTAAATCTTTGTTTCATTTTTTAACTGTTCAAGCCATGCATCGGTAACATACGAGTATGTACATAGTTACATACAGGGTGTAAAGGAATCTACAATTGTACTTATCAGTAACTATGTGTAGCTTATTTATTATGCCAAAGATTTAAGATAAAACAATCTTTCCAATCGGTTAAGTGGTCATTAAAAATAACTTATTCGTCATTTAGCATTTTGGAGCGCCTCTAGCTATAAAAACAACATTAAATTTATAATTATGGATATTTTGTTAAAGACATTACCTTGTTATATTAATGTTTGTGAGAAGATACTGTATGTTAATATTGCCATGATATAGGAGGTGCAAAAATCTACAAGAATTACTACATTAATAAGACATGTGCCCATATAAATGATGCCGATATGTTCTCTATACTAATATAACTACAATAATATGTAGTAAGTAACTTTGTCTGTTATGTGTTCATACGTAATGCCAAATGTAAATTACTAAAAGTTTATGTATGAGCGTAAAGTAAACCTTAAGAAACGACAATTATGGTTGAATTTCGATCTGCATTGGTCTTCATAGTAAAATAATTCTAACGATTAATTCGAAATAGATTCTGCAATAAATAGTAAAGCAAAATCGACATGGTTTTAAAAATATTGACTACCCCATTTGCACTTTATCACAATGAGCTTAAAGACCAAATTACATTGAACCAGACACCTAAATTCGTTATCTATAAAAGGAAATCGAAAGTTAACTCTTATCTTAAGATTCCTGGTTGATATAAGTGTTTAATTAATTCAATTAGGTTGCTGATCAATCGATTTTGATCTTAAGTGTGTTTGACCTAAGGTTAAATTTCGCTTGAAGATTTACTTCGGGGTTATCTACATAGAGTCAATAAATGAAGATAAAATTTATCAAGTTACATAGTAAACCAGTCTAAATTTTAGTCACACGGGTTAAGTGGTAACTATTTCCCATAGACACGTGTAACTAATGTCTGACACGATCAGTATCCGAGGGTTAATATATTCTTTTTAAACTGCAATTTACACGCGTAAAAACATTTTCTACGTTATAAACTTGTAAACAAATTTTTTCGTAGTTTTATAGTTACATTATTTTGCTATTTCAGAGATGTAAATTATATCCGGAAGCATTTACGGGTATTTGAATCTGAAATTACAGTTTGTACTACATTTCATCTTTTCGTCTCTTTCGATCTTTGATTTTGTTTAAATGTTAAAGAGAGATGTAAGTATAAATGAGCTACGTCTAGTAGTCCTAATCTTTATTATATGGACTAATACTTAAGCCTAAGTAATCTAAAATCTACCTGGCAACCTAATCTCTCAAAACGTCATTTAAGAATGCGTTTTATATCTTTATCATGCAATTAATTACGAAAATCGGAACATTTGTAAAATCAACACCATATATATATGCCACGCGCTTTGGAATACGAATATATCTTATTTAAATTCATTGATTAGAAGGCGAGATATGAGGCGCTTCGCTTTATATTTATGATGTTTAGTAAATTGAGTGAGTTTCGTGGTTACGGCTTTAACCATTAATAGTTAAAGGAACAGGTCTCATAACTGAGATGGTCCAGAGCATACTGACGACCCGTATGGCGCAGTGGTTACCACGCCGGATCGCCGTTCAATAGGTGCCGAGTTCGATTCCCGAACCGGAGTTCCTGGGTTCAAATCCCCCGTCATGCACCTCTAGTTTATAAAGTTATGTGCGTATTAGATACTAATTATCACTTGCTACGGTGATTAAACATCGTGAGGAAACCTGCACACCTGAGAGTTCTCCATAGAGTTGTCAAAGAGGTGTGTAAAATCTGTCAGTCTCCACTAGGCCAGTGTGGTGGACTATGGCCTGTACTCCTCACATTGTGAGAGGAGACCCGAGCCCAGCAGTGGGACAGTTATGGGTTATCATAATGACACACCTACACACTACAATTACTAATAACTAGAAAAAAGTAAAATTTAGGAGAGAATTAATACTGTATCGCAGGCTAACTTTACTCGAAGCTAAGTTATGGTCGATCCCACAGAAAAAGTCCTCTAATATAAAAATTAGCTCAATCGGACACCGGGAAGTGGGTGAAATTTAGTTTTCAAGATTTGATTACAAACACCGGGACAGGTGAAACTAAATAAAAGCTTGTAATAAGTGACATTACTACATACCGCAATAAATCCCCTGTGTCACTACTACAGCTGTTTATAAGCCCTAAACAGTATAATACTAGTAAAATGGCCGGTCCTAACTTTACGAACGACTCAAAGTCCTATTCCCCTTAACGAGTTCTATGTAATTAAACAGTCGACAGGCAAATAGTACCACTAGTTTGCCTTCCAAACTTTTAACTGGCAGTCTACGTGTATACGTTTCGTTTTAAAAAATCTATCTTATGATATGAAAATGATATCTCTTATTGATAAAGATACTTGGATATGAGTAGTTCTGCATCCAGTTCCGTTCAGGTTAGAATACAAATTAAAAAAAAATGGTATAGTATTGTATAATTTTTTTTTTAAAAGACGTGTGGGGGAGTTTCTTTTCCCCGTTTCTTCTCCACATTAAAGCACCTTTACGAAACGGGAGTGGATTAAAAGATGACGTGCATAAGTATATCATTGATACCTACATGAATAAATGATTTTGAATTAGAATTTGAAGTTATCGTCTATCTATCTATACATTTAATAAAATTGAAAGTTGGGGGAGCTCTCTTTGTCTGTGTGTTTGAAAGAGCATCACGTCAAAACGGCTGATTTTACAGAACAATGGATGAAATATATTAATACTTAATCCTTCACTCAGGGTACTTAGACTTTATTTTATATAAATCAGTCCACTCAATCAAAAGTTATAACAATTTAAAGTTTGTATGGAATTTCTCTGACGTAAAAAGCGGTTATTTTAATATTACAAACAGACACTTTAATTTTATTTAGTAGTATAGATATAACTTTATACAAACGATCAAATAGCCAATTTGATTGAAAGGTTCCTTACCTGCTTCCAAACTGTCCGTTTCCATAGATTTTAATTCCTACCGCTTACTGAACCCATTTCAAATTTGACTTCAAAGTTAAGGTTGCTACGTCAATTATGTTTCAGTCAGGGCAACTCGACTATTGTAATCGCATTTGTTGCTATAGCAATGATATTGTGGTGTTTTCTCCTTGATTAAGTATAAAGGGACTTAACCCGCACTCGCTTCGCTTCGGTAAACGTATGTCAAAACAAGTAATGATAGAGTAAAAGATCGACTGTACAAAATTGTTTTTTATGGGTTGGGGTACCGTAATTTAAAAAAAAAATATATAGCCTATGTCAATCTTTCAAAGTGGAATCCAATGACACCTCGCCGTGGAAATCCGTCAAGCCATTTCGGCTGTAGAGCATCGCAAATTTTTTTACATATAATACATATATTATTATTATACCTATTATTATTATTTTTTCGCTATAAACCCGCTCATGTACCTACGAGTAAATTAAAGTGTAGAATGTAAGGTTTCTCAAGTAAGTGAATTGTATAATTCTTATTAGAAAATAAAGTTTTAGAAAACCTTAAAAACTCATACGCTCGTAAAACATTACCGTATTTCTAGCGCAGTCGGGTAAAATACAAAATAATAATCCCTAGTAAAATTATAAATGCGAAAGTAACTCTGTCTGTCTGTCTGTTACGCTTTCAGGCCTAAACCACTAAACCGATTTTGATGAAATTCAGTATGAAGATACGAGTGAACTTAGGAAAGGACATAGGATACTTTTTATTGCGAAAAAGTCGCGCGATATAACTGAATTCCACGCGGGTGGAAAGTTACTAATAATAAAGCAACAACAGTCTATTAATGAAACAAGAAACGAGCGCTTTGTATCTCCCTCATTAATTCTGACACGTTTATAAGAAAATTCACAAAACAACCTCAAAGGAGTCAAAACATTCACTTTTTATAAGCTGACTTGTTATAATCTCTAGTTATATCTACTGTCTTCGTGTTCTATCTTATAAGATAAAATTCAGTGATCCTTCAAAACGCGCTTGCTTTTCGTAATGAAAATAGATTCTAGAAAAATCTGATCTTTTGTAAAAGCTTTTCATACTTGGTTCTCGTTTGAATCCCAGACCAAAAAATATTATAGACTCAGTGTTCAGAACAAAAAAGTGAGGTCACTTTTTTCTTTTTTTTTTACGATCTGCCATGTCACCGAGCACGGTCTGCCAAGCAATATACCAGGAAACGTTATCATTTGTTATTAACGTTATGTTTTTCCCTACTACGCTCTTTTGATTCAAGACGGCGTTTATATATTTTTGGTCTGTGGTTTGAATATCCAAAATAACCATTCTATACTAATGTCTGTTTGTTTTTGTTTCGAATTTAAATTAGTCTCTACATAACTGCTAAAAAAGAGGGAATAATATAGCTTAAGTAACCCTCACAATGAATCTAATGAGATGTCATCCACCTCGTATTTTATAATGACTGAAGTCGTTTGTACTGTAGAGCATCCCGAATAAACTTACAAATCCTTTAATGCAATCTAGTTATAACGAAGCAAAAATCACAAGATAATAAGGCATAGTCAATTAAAAACACCATACTAAAAGCCATGGGTAAGCCAATGATTTTTCCCGTATAATACAACCTTCAATCCTTTTAATCCTGTCTAACGACAGTAGGGGGCTAGTAGCTTGCGAACCGCAGATAAAACCGACGTATCTCCATTACATTTGCAGTAAAACTCGTTCCGGAGTTAATAGCAATTTTTTACCGATACTATTACAATATAAGGAGGGCTTACGACGGTTATGGTAATAGGTGCGGAATTCTCAACTTCGATTGTCAGTTGTAAAGAGTTCTGGATCTTGAGAATTCATAAGAATAAATAAATAAACGCTAACACACTCATATCCTCGCAGTAGGATTCCCTGTGTCGCGGGTGGCATGGACAACAACAACACATCACTAACATCCATGACCCGAGAACACACATATATCTGTCACATAAATATCTGCTGACCGGGAATCGAACCCGGGACCCCTCGCTTCGCAGGTAGGGTCACTACCAACTAGGCTACGGGGTCGTCATCTTGTTCCTAGTGTACGGAAGTATACTTTCCTCTGAAGCATTACATCTATGACCAGTCTTAGGATCGAATCAAGCCAATAAGTTAAAAGCGTTTTCCTTCATCTAAACTCATTGACATAAGGAGTAATGGTCAAATTTCGACCACTACTCACTAGGATCAATAAAATATGCATATAAAGCGATCATAGCAACTCCACAGCTGCTTGGAAGGGTCAGATTCGCCTTCAAACTTCATCGAGGAACACGTACATAATAAATCACAGTTATCGCCGACGGTTCAATTAATAAAACATCAAAGCCTTCAACCCATTTTGCTATTATTACATCAGGGTTGCCGTCGTGTAATCCGGACTAAAATTTTGCAAGCCCTGGATAAGGATAGTCATAGTTTTCATTCGGATGTTTATAAAATAAAATTGTACTACGGGACATTAACATACTTGTAGGATTTCGTAGTTATTTCTTTTATACGAGCTGTTGCCCGCAGCTTTGCTTGCGGAGATTATGGTTTTGTGGTGATATTTATCCCCTTAAAGGTTGATTGAAAGAAGCTTTGAATGAGGTTTTTTTATCCCTTTAAACCATATACCCAAATACGAGTTTGCGTTAAAATTTGGTAAATTTTCATACAAACTTTCATCCCCTATTTCCCCCCTTTAAAGTGTGAATTTCCAAAAATCCGTTCTTAGTGCTCCTCTACACTGTATAAGGCACCTCTGTGCCAAGTTTCATGTTTCCAGGTCTACCCGTTTAGGCTGTAGCGTGTCTGTCAGTCGGTTAACATTTTTATTTCATTTATATTTTTGTTTAGTTTGTCGTCTCTATGTCTGTCTGTCCGTCCTAGATCTAGCTTAAACACTCTTAGGACTCTTAGATTAAATTCAGATTGGTTTTAATTCATTGCTTCTTTTTCGCTTCATAAGCATTTCCTGAACACAAAGTGTCCGATATATCACTGGAAGCATTGTCAAAAATAAACCCGGACACCAAACAAACACTCCCTGAACTAGGATAAATCCGGGAAAAAACCTAGAAAAAAGCAACCCTAACATCCAAGAATAATAGTACTACTTGATTTAGAATTTTACTCAAATTAATTTCAATTTTTTATCGATTTTATCGGCGGCTATTTCATACAGAAAGCCCAATTAAACATGCTAATTATATAATTATTCAACCTTTGACTAATCAACATTAAATCAAGTTAATTATCGATTAATTTCAGTCATAATTTAACGGTTCATTAATTAACGTCAAACTTAAGTGGCGCTAGTAGGAACCAATGTCAAATGTTTTTAACTGATTAACTAATTTAGTTATCTTGTGACGTCAATAATATTCTATAGATTATGTATGGTACGTTTTATGTTAATATAAAAAAAGTGTTCTGTACTTCATTTCATGCGTTTTATTATTTGCTGACAATTATTTGCTGTCTCGTTCTAATACAAAATGAAACAGATAAGTTGGGTCAACAATGGGATAATAATTAAAATAATACTACTTATTAGGACTGATAATTTAATTTTGTTAATTTTTTGTTGTTAGTTAGGTAAATATGATAATACCTAATAATAATACAACTACAAAAAAATAATTTCGTCTTATAAAACTAACTTCTCATTTAATGAAAAACGTCGTAATTTTAACGATTTAAATTAGATTACAAAACAAAATAAATTCCGTTTAAAATACATCATTACAAAATAAAACTAGTTAATAAACTTATTAATAATTTCTCAGTACGAGTAATAACTCACGTTTGTCCAAAAATGAAAACAAAAATTAAATTAACCACTGGGCTACTAACTATCGTAAAGTTAGTTTTAGCAAATGGTACCAATTCGGGGTTTCTAAAAGGGTCCATCCGTGGCTAGTTTGACCAAACTTTAGTTATTAATATGCAACGGATGAATTGGTAGAATTTCTGCTTAGATTTATCCTGCATTTATAATCAGTCGCTTATGTATTCTGAGGATGTTGTTCCCTTGTGTAGATTCATGTGTATAATTTAGTTTTAGAGATTCGGTTTCGGTTATTAACAAGTACCTAATAGTTATTAGAACTAGTAACTATTAAAAGAAAATAAAAAAAACTTTACTCCTCTTTGGGGGTAATTAAAAAACGGTCTCACGATGGAGACTAATCCAATGACAGCTTACTCGTTGTAATCTGTCAAGATGTTTAGCCTTTAGTCTAGAGTTTGCTAAAGAAATGGACATACAAGTACATACATACATATGCATGTACTTAGGTCTCCTTAAGCAATCGGGTAAAAACTAAAAAAACTTATGGCTAAAAATTATGTTTTTGGGGTTACAAGTGGCGTAATGACTAGTAAAAATGTACTTTCAATATGGAGACAATTCCAATGATATTAAACTTTTTAAAATCATTTACCATAGTAATGGTTTGATATGTAGTCTGTTAACTGGTGCGAGTACTTAGTTATCTTTCAGCGAGATATAGAGAGAGATAGAACATTGTATGTATACAGTAATAGGTAGTTTAGGGTAAATGCCCTCATAGTGTCGACTGTACAGAAATGAACGAAATTGTGTATAGGGATGGCTTGTTCCGAAAGAACATTCGGATATTTATCCGTGTTCAACTTACAGTACCTACTGTTGTTTTTGTGAAAGATGTCAACTTCTTTTAATGTATTTAATTTATACAAATACATACGTAATAATACCCGTTTAAATAAAGAATAGGTAGAGGAATATCCTCTGTTTATACGTTTTTTTAATACTTAAATAAATTCAGTGTTCAAAACACAACAATTAAACAATCATGATTTTACGAGAAATTAATATGAAAAAAAATTTGTGCTGATAAAATGCTTTGTACGTATCGTATACTGTGTATTTTTCGTATACCGTATACGTATCATATCCGAAGCGGACAACACTAACAAGACCGTGTTTACGTTATGTTGTTTTATAAAACGACCAACTAATATTGTCAGTAAACTTGGAGAGTTGACATCGCTGACCACAGATGGCGCTGTTTCGTAAATTTATAATGTTTGTTTCTATTGGAGGGTAGAACATAAAAGTTTAGTAGAGATTCGCTGTCTCAGGTTATTGGGTAAGTTTACTTTTATTGTTAGGTTACCAAGTTTACAAGGTTATCACAACTTTTCAGATTTGTTTTGGGAACATAATAGGTAACTCACGGTTTAACCTAACTTTATTTTTTTAGATTTGGATGTGAATAACGTCTCTAATTTTGCTGTCATACTGAAACAATCCTCTCCAATCTAATCCCTAATAATATGTGATCTATTTATGCCAAATTTGGTAATCCATACAACGGTTCGCGTTAAAAACCCAAACATCTAAACATCTTCACAAACTTTCACATTTATAATATTAGTAAGAGTAAGGGCGGTTTCGGACTAGCGTTTTTGACGCGCGTATAATCTCGTCTTTGGAAGCGCATGTAGGCACGTAAAGGCGCGCCTTTCACACACGCGCAACTTGTACGAGCGTTGACGCGCTTCTAAGCTCGTATCAATGTTGATACTGACAGAACGACATTACCGGTTCGACCAAACACATACTAATATGACAGATTACGCGCGGCCGGGTTTTTGAAGCGCGTATCAAAACGCGTGTAAGCGCGTATGCTGAAACGACCGTATACGCGCAGAAAAATACGCTAGTCTGAAACCGCACTAAGCTTTATGATTGACATAAGCCATGAGCGGTTCTATTAATATTATGTAAATGTTATTTTATTTACTTGGCCGTTCAAACGGCTTCCGTACTTAATATTCAATGTACCTTCATAATAAGAGCGTAATAAATTTACTTTGGGCGCTTAAGCTTATTAACTTTTAAACTCCAAGTGGCGTATAACAAATTTGGAATATCAATGTTTGGAACATCATTCTGAATTTATCACTGGTGAAGACAAAAGATATTGGGAATTAAAATTGAATTATAAACAAAATTTGGTCGAATATATTAATGACACAGATTTGGATACCTATTAGTAGTTCGGCATCCAGTTCCGTTCTTGTTAGATATTTTCTTTTTTCTTTTTTGTAAAACGTCTATTGTATCATTGTTATTATTAGTTTTTAAAAATATGTGCGGGGGAGTTTCATTCCCCACTTCTTCTCCTCCATGTCGAAGCACCTTCCGAAGTGGGAGTAGATTAAAAAAATGACGTGCATACCTAAGTGTATCTTTGATACAGGTATATAAATAAATGATGTTGAATTTGAATATATCTGTATGTATACAGATACATTCCTTGCTCTGCGGTTATAGTATATTTAAGGTGTGTATGTAACGTCACAGATTTTAGAATTTAAATTAAAAATAATAAATTATATTAATCACAATAAAAAAAAAAAAAATATATCAGTAAGTATTTTGATTTGTTTGTAGACGTTGTTTCTTGTCACGTTGGGAATTGAACTTAAGACTCATTGAACAACGATCCCGCGTGATAACTATTGTGCCATACGTATCGTTATCTTAAGGTTATTTTTTATACATTTATTAGAAGACCGGGCAGACATTGTTCCGCCATACATCCACATCAGGTACTCGCGATTGTTATTTTGTTTTACCTTTAGTAAATGCTCTTCATATCGGACAACTTTTGCTATGGCGGCGTTTCAATAACTCTTATAGTTTGGCTGGTCCCATGAAGTATCTCGACATCAGCACCACCTGCCGGGTACAACTGTGGTTCGAAACCATACTTGATAACTCTAAATTCATCACATTTTTTTATTATAATAGGTAATAAGTAATAATAATAAACGCTAACACAATCATACCCTCGCAGTAGGATTCTATGTGCCGCGGGTGGCATGGACAACACAAATAAGACATCACTAACACCCATGATCTGAGAGCAAACATTTAGCTGTCATATAAATATCTGCCCCGGCCGGGAATCGAACCCGGGACCCCTCGCTTCGCAGGCAGGGTCACTACCAACTAGGCTACGGGTTCGTCAATTATTATGATCGGTACACTGATGTTTAGAAGGATACCTATCAGTGATAACTACACTTACGCTTTTTTAATAATTAAGATTAACGGCTATTAAAAAACAAATCTGGTCTATTCAGTCTCCCCAATCGATTTAACAACCTATTTTTTCACCTATTTACAGGCTTAAAGCTAAAAATAACGAAATTACTGCGAAATTCAAGTGATCGCGCTCCCGGCGGAATTTCAATTGTGAAGTACAATCTACGACTTACCGACCCTTTTGGATTATAGAAATGCCTCCTTTGATCAAGTGGAAGATAGGGTCGTGTCAGACTCAACGCTAGTTCTAAGCTACTGATTGTATGATAGATAGCTTAGATCTTATTTGTGACCTCAGACCAAAAAAATAATTATGTAGACGCAGTGTCCGGAACAAAAAATTAAGGTCAATTTTTTTCTTTTTTTTACGATCTGACGTATGTCATCGAGCACAGTTTGCCGGGAAATGTACCGGAAAACGTTATCATTTGTTATTAACGTTATGTTTTACCTACTAGGTACGGACTTTTGTTCTGAAGACTGAGTCTATATATTTTTTGGTTTGTGTTTGTGATGGGTGTGATTATAAATAAAAAAAAGTGGGCGTGAAAAATATTAATAAACAAACAAAAACCCGACTGTTAAAATTGGTAGGATAAAAAAAAAAAAGAAATACGGTGAAATCTGTAAAATTTTTTGGCTATAGGGTGTGTAAAAAAAATACATAGATACGTAAATATACCCAATAAACATTAACGCCTGGCCAAGTTAAAAGTATAGCTTATAGTTTCACAGTGTAGACTCAAACAATAGACCAAATGTAAAGAGTGAGATTTTATTGCGAGACCCGTTTAATTGAATTTGTTCTTAGGCGCAGGTGTTGAGGGCTTTACCCTATAAATTCTTAGACGGAATTAGGCGCGTCGATAGTTACTTTTAGATAATGCTGCGTCCACACTGCACTTACTTTTTGTTAAGTATTTCCGAAAGTATATCATCATTTCGACCCCGTAGCCTAGTTGGTAGTGGCCCTGCCTGCGAAGCGAGGGGTCTCGGGTCCGATTCCCGACCGGGGCAGATATTTATGTGACCGATAAATGTATTTTCTCGGGTCATGGGTGTTAGTGATGTGTTATTCGTGTTGTTCATGCCACCCGCGACACAGGGAATTCTACTGCGGGGGTATGAGTGTGTTAGCGTTTATTTATTTGGTAACAAACTATGTTCATTTGGTTGTCAGATAAGTAACCTTAGTAAAAAGCTCATAGAGCCACAGTAGGATTCCCTGTATTGTGGATGCCATGGATAATACAGAAATATGCAAACACATATCCTAGCCCCCCAGATTCCCTGTGTCGTATATGACATAGACAACAAAGAAATATAAGAAAATACACCTAATTGAGAACAGAAAATTAGAATCGCTGAAAACTGAACTCTGAACCCATTGAACGGTGGTCCGGTATGGTAACTATTACACCATGTGAGTCCTTTGGTAATTGGGTGAAAATTATTTAAAATGACCAATTCGACATTTGTGACAAAATTTAAACAAAAGTGAAATCACAACAAAAATGAAACGCATAACAAAAAAGTAACAAAAATGA
>LGAG01002113.1:64093-77424 GCA_001278395.1 Lerema accius
TAAACAGAGATGAATTAATTAGAGAAATTGGATTAACATTTAGACCATTTATGGCTTATAGTTATATTTATTAGTTGGTAGCCCTTGTTAGGTTTCAGGTTCAATTACTGGCGGAAAATGTGGTTTGAAGTACAGAAAAAATACTGTTAAATAAGTATTTGTATAGCTTCTTTAAGTTTCCTTTTAAATCTTTACTTAATTAGCAATCATTGATATAAAAAAACATGTATTGGGGCGAACCCATCTACTAATAATCTACAAATTATGCCGTTTGGTTGTAGAGCATGACAGATAAGTGGACATTTTATACAATATATTATATATATTATATTCTACCAGAAAATATAATAGATACATACTCGTAATTCTCTTTAGCACGTAAAAAAATATGCACACAAAAAATGTTCTTATTCTCGGCATAAATAATTGGTGAACAAAACATTTTACGTACGAGTCAAAAAAAAGAGTTCGACTCGCACTTGACTTAATTTTGAGCTCAGTTTAAAAACAATCTTGAAGACGTTTACAAAATCAGTCACAGCACAGTTTTATAGTAGCTATTGATATGTTGGAAAAGAAATAAAAATTCAAATGAAAACCATTTCAAAATCAACAGCTAGGGAGTAAACGTTTAACGGGCGCGACCATCGTAAAAAAAGCGTAAAAACTCTCAACTAATGATGTTATAATGCTGGCCGTAGTCACGTTTGCCATAAACTCTTGCTTTTAAGGAAAATCGGTGTAACCTAATTGTAGTTGAATAAATACTCGGTTTTTACGATTTAGATAAATGATTTTGAGGTGATTAATTGGATGAATATTTGGTTGGTTTATTTGGTTGTGGGTGATAGGAATTTTTATTTGAATGGCTGTTTGTTTAGCTATTTATTTTGGTTAATGCAAGTTATTTTTTTGTTGTTACGTGCTCTTATATATCTACTTTGCACGCGCACAAATGTAAAGTTTTCTTTATGATGTCGCGAATGAAAAACTATACATAAACATTTGAGCATCGTAGTGTTTTCAAAATTAAATATAACAATAAATTCTCTGATATTTACGAATAGCAGGAACCTATTTGTAGTAAAGAAACAAAAACTAGAAAAGAAACAATGTTGAGATCAGTAGCAAGGTACAACAATAATAGGAGCAGGAACAATAAAATACGGTGTACATCAACTTTTTCATCAAACGATTGCCATTCTGCTAGCGTTTTGTTTTTCTCAACTATTCGTTGCGAGTCACTTTGGCATAGGGAATCTATCATTTTGGATTTATAGGGACTAGACATATAAGGATAACATAGCAGAAAACGACCATAATCGCATAACGATTGCAGTTATACCTTAGTGTTTGAACGTAGGTCTTTCAAATGGGGGTTCCTGGTTCAGTTCTAATTATAAAAGCTATTGTGTATTAGATACTAATTAATACTTGCTACAGTAAGGGAAAACATCGTGAGAAAACCTGCAGAACTGAGAGTTTTCCATAAAGCTCTTAAAAGTAGTAGATAAGTAATTTTATTTTTAAGTCTCTTGACGTCTGTCATATTAGTTACGTTGATATGAAAATAGAATTAAACTTAAATTTAAAACATAGTTTATCAAGAAGACATATACGTATTAATTAAAGATCTATCCCAAATTAATGACAGTTAATAATAGTCACCCTACACCATAGTAGCGAAAGTAACAAACAGAATTGGTGAAGAATGCCAGACAAGGAGTTTTTGTTGTCGGTACGAGCGGAGTTCGGCGCTCGGGTGGGCTAGAATTTTTGTGTCGACCGTACAAAGGCGCAGCTAATATTGTTCTATGCATGTTTCAAAACAGGCGTGGGTTCGTTTATAGAGATTTTGATTGAAAAGAAATGAGATTTTTCTTATATGCATGCTACGATTTTGACCTGTATGTATGTATGAATGTTCGTCTGTTTAGCTTTTAAACTACTTAATATTATTACCATACTGTACTAGAAAGATTGTAATAGATTTTTCAGTATATTTTTTCTTAACTTTACAGTGTCATTTATTACCTACTATTTATTTTATCTCTGCCAAAATGACATCATTCTAGTACTAAGGATTATTCGATTTACTAACGATGCGAACTACTAGACATAACTTATTTAATCTTACATCTCTATTAAATACTTAAACAAAATCAGTCTTCGAAAGTGACTTATATAGAAGAAACCACAGAGCAATTATATCTGTATACATACAGTGAAGAACTGTCATTTCATTCACAATTAAGTCATGAAGCACCTCTAAACTGCAGACAAATGTAGGAATATAACCAAACTGTACTTTCTAACCGAATAAGGAACCCTAAATCGGGTTAAACTCAAGGCGAAGTAAGATTATAAACGAAATAAAATCGATTTGGTCGGCGGCGGCAAGACTGCGTGTTGTCGACGCGAGAAATGGAAAAGCGACGAAAATTATTAGCGATTTAAGTTAGGGGTTCGTGGCTGCTGTGATTGGACTTGGATTTAGTTAGCAATTTACTGAGATATACTGAGATAATCTTGGGAACGGTGACGTAACTCTTATCTAACGACTAACAATCGCCCGCGACTCCACCCGCGATATTTTCCCGTTTAAGCAATATTTTTATTGCTGCTCCTCTCCTATTCATCTCAGCGGGATGTTATATAGCCTATAGCCTTCCTAAATGGTTCAAATAAAAAAACAACCTCTTCAGTATTATATTATTAGTATAAATAACTGCGTCTGGTAGCTTATCGTGCCCTCTGAAAGAAGTGACTAAGATAATTGCAACTAGCAGTCACCCTTCCAGCTTTCAACTACGTTTGGATTTGCTTAACTTAGTCGAGTGCTAGGCTGGACCTTAAAAGGACTGCTTTAAACACCATTATTACTATTATCTAAATATCAATTTGATTATAGAAACACAAGCAAGCTTAGAGTACCTACACAGCTTAAGAGTAGGGGGGATATATAAATAATTGGATATCATTCCTACATTGGATACGAATAATAACACTACATTTTAAAACCCGTCAAAGTACACCAAAAAAAAGGACATACATGCATACATACGTTCGAAAAACATTACTCTTCTAGCGGTCAGGTAAAAACAATGAAACTAACCACGGGAAACATTCACTCACGAAGAAGATTCTAGAATTATATTTTGTTCCGGATCAATAAAGAAATAGGTATAGTAGGAAAGACGCTTGCCCGGGTAACACCCGGATACGGTGCAGGATATCCGTTAGATCTGACGGAGACTAGTCATGTGAATGGATTAGCGTGTAATGGGCTTCTGTACAAGGTATACCTTAATTTTCTGATACAGTTATTGGTCGATTTAAAGACAACTTTAGTGAAGAGCTTGTATGATTATCGTTTTATTCATTATGGTTTAAATATATTCTGTATATTAATCTGTTAATAACATAAACACTAAACTATACATTATATATATTATACTGGAAAAAACAGAAAACAGAAATTACAAATTTACAAAAAATACTCGTATTATCTAAAAATGGTTTAAGTATAATAGGTTTGAAGGCAAGGAGATATTTGTTTCAGACAAGTGGAAATGTGGAATAATTTAATTTATTTTATGATACCTTTTAGTTTTATACATCTAGTATTCTATGTTTTAGTAAGAATTCGTCAAATTAGTCAAATTTTGCTATGACGGCACTGCGTTTTAGTAATTTGGGTCGTCTCGTGACATTAACAACAAAACCGGATCCAATTGTAGTGATAGTCAATACTCAATCCTCCTTAAATCCTTTTTTTAAATGGTCCAGCAATGTAGGAACTTAGGAACATACACATGTGCACTTACATGTATGTACGTAGGATTTGAAATGAATTTCCCAGCGGCAAAAGCCAAAATAAGACGGAAAGACATTCAAATGTTACTTTTAATGATTCCGCATTCAACACACGGTACCAAAAGTGACCATAGTAGTGCCAAGAATTATGAAGGTGAATTTCAAATGGGCCGTTCACGTTCGTAGCCCGATTGCGATGGGCTGCTAATAAAATAGTTATTTTCGTAGCGCTCGTAGCAAGGTGCTACGTGCTGTCTACGACGGACAGTTGAAACTGACGTACTACGGTTTTTTAACAAATTACTGCTTTGAAAGTACAAGGTGTAATGTACCCGGTATGCAAGATGGGGTGGTGAAAGTTGAATATCTGAGTCAGCAACGCGTTGCATGTAGATTGTATCCCATTAAAGAGCAACTACAAAAATAAAATTAATCATCTATCATTAAGCATGCGTTAATTTAGCATTTTATTATTACCTTATATCATTAGCAATTAATTATTATAGTTTAATTACGTATATTGTTAGCAATTAGTAGTTAATTACAGTTAACAAACTCCTGTTAATTATAATCTAATTTGCAGCTGTTTCTATAAAGAAAAGTTCGTAAACTCGTATTTCGTGTAATTGTTTATTTTCATTACTTCTATCTGATTTGTAATCACCGTTTTTGTCTATATTTTTAACACATTCAACAAGTGGCCAGTAGCCAGTATTCATATAAAAATATGATATACTCGGACAATACAGATGTAATTTATAATTGGATCGCGTGTCGAGTCCGGCTAGTATCGTTTAACTAGATTTACTGTATTGACAACGATTTGTAGAATCATGATAGCTCCGTTTGATCTATTGTAACTATTTTTTCATGCAATATTTGTTTTACCATTTTTGCGTACATAATTTTTATATTTTTTAGGGTTTTGTGCCTCAAAAGCAAAGTAAAGTTCTTATAATGTAGTACATTTTTTTCACTTATTACTCTCAAGCTATTTTTCGAGAATAACTTTATTTTGGTGAGACGTGCAACTTCTTCTATGATTCTCAATTGTGGTTGGCAAGAAATATAATCATTTAAATTCGTCTCCATTAAAATAGTGCATAAGCTATACTTTTCTTATATACCCGCCCAATTTTTATTAGCAGTCAAGATAATTGTTTTCTTTATTATTGATCACTAGTTTCCCGATATACTTTAGAATCTGATTGGACATTTCACAGCTCGTAGAAACGCTACTGTGTACAAAACGTCTTTTTTATCTTAAAGAATTTGCCGACGAGACTGATTCTTTCAATTTAGAATTCGTTTGCTTCTTTTGATGTTACAAAGTTGTCCAATGATTCCTAGATCGCTTCCAGATTGTTATGAAGTGCCTGAAGAGTTGGACACTTTTATCATTTTTTAAAGTGTTTTATCATTTCTGAAAGTCTTTTATCATTTTTTAAAGTGTTTTATCATTTCTGAAAGTCTTTTATCATTTTTTTAAGATATTAAGTTGAATGAAATCTCTTTTAATCTATGTATCAACTTTGGACTTTTAAAATAATAATGCAAGCACATAAGTGTTTGTATTTTGGCATAGTTACAGTTTACTTGGAGAAGTGCAGAATATTTTTTATCTATATTATGTAGTAATTTTGTATGTGTGACGTGTCTGTATAATGCAACATAGTGTAGTAGCATTTTGTTGTATTTCCTAACTTAAATGAATTTTTAAAAATATTACACGTAAAATTCAGCTTTTTGCAGTTCGCCGTATAAACTTTAACTATGCCAAATTTAAAAAAAACAACCCCCAAATAACCCTTAATTTTTAAGTAAATAAAAATACATTTTTAAAACATATTCCTTTACACTTCAGCACGAAACTCGCTAAGGTATATTCGAAACAACAATAATAAAATAGCAAAATGTCGGTCGCGACGGCGCAGGGTAAAAACTCCAGTGATGGACACATTATACAGCCGGAGTCGGGGCCGTGTACTTATTAAATATTAAAACTCTCTCGTTTTACCCCTTTTTTAAACCCTTTTTAAATTCTTGCACCTCCCTGAGCCCGGTTTAATTTGTCTGACGCAAATTCGCAAGATTTCTTCGGTATTATGCTTGGATTATTGCTACAAAATGTTTTTGATGATTGAAATAAATGTTTACTTCACCTTTCAAAATCATCAACTTTTAATAGTGATTGTGTATGAAAATTTTGAAATAGGTGAAAAAGGTGTGCTTAATATTATGGTTATGTGTGTTGTGGAGAATCGAAGGTTGCTGGTTTTAATAGCAACCCTTAAGTTATACAGATAAGAATAATAAAGTTAAAGTTTAAAATTTGGCGTTTTTAAAGTCCTATGTAAAAGAAGGAGATTCAAAAACTAAATTGTGTCTATGTATAATATGTATGTTATAAATACACTGAATTTAGGAAGTAAGACAAAACCCACACTATCACACTGCGCGTAATACATCGACATATTACCCAGAATTGTCCAATGGAAAGCTTCGTAAACAAAGCGTCTATAATCTATAGTTTATTGTCTATAGTTGACATAATAAGTTATAACGAAACTTGTACCACAGATTGGCCTAGTAAATAAATAAATCACGTTAAAAGTCTACATAATATGCTTGGGATCGTCAGTAAAATCAGTTTTTTATTAGCCGCGGGCTAAAAGCAACGCGATGCCTCCATACATAATACAGAGGGTAGCAGTCCCAGAATTCGTCCTGAAATATTAAACACCCTAAGCGCGCTCGTTATAGGACCCTCTTTATAATTTTCTTTTAAAAATTCCTGTTTACCGCACGAGAATTCTATCGGCGAGTTCAGTTTGTGAAGTATCTTGTTCAGAAGTTAAGTCTTAGGAGTTTAAAGAAATATAAAGTCGTATTAAAATCTTGTAGATGCAACTTGTTTTTGTTTAGACATCAACTGAAGGAATAGTAAAGATTTTACGCTGGATTATCTTATTTTTCTATTTCGTGATGCTTAGTATCTTTATTTGCGAAATCTTAGTGGTACCGAAGCGCTCATTATACCATACTAGATCCGTCTAAAATACATAACAAAAATTTACTAAAATCGATCCATTCGTTTAGAAGAAGTTTAATGATACACACACGTTTCACCTGTCCCGGTGTTTGTAATGAATTCTTGCAATCTAAATTTCACTTACTTCCCGGTGTCCGATTGAGCTAAAATTTTACACTGGTCCAGTCCTGATGACAATGCATGTTTATAATAAACATTATGTGATTGATACCAGGATTGGCTCCAGACAATTGAACTCCTCAACGGTTAACAGTAGGGACTTGAAATTTTGCAATTTTTAACTTTTACTTCTTTTTCTTATTAACAAGTAATAAAAGCTTGATTCAAAAAAAAATTACATTATCTTGTTTAACAAAATACATACCAAGAACATCGCTAAGTCGCATTGATGTCGGTAGCTCAAACGTTCGCTTCGGAGAACACGAAAAAAACGCGGGTATTTCTCAACGTCTCATTTTATGAGGCGAACAAGTGCGAAGTAGGCGCGGCACTTTACCGGGAAATATTTCTGTTTCTGCGAACGTTTTTCTTTGTAAACGTTGCCAATATGCGCTCCTCACACCGGCGGACTATCAAAGATGATTGCGTGTTGTAAATCCTTGATATTTGCTCGAATTTTCTCGATTTTTTTTTAATTTTGCACCAGAATTATCGCTGTGCTTGTCGTTTCTTTGAAGTGAATATTAGATGGGTTGTGTAGTTGAATAAGTTTTAAGAAAATGTGATTTTTTTTTTAAATAAAATTTAAAATTTACAACCACTGACATACATCGTCAACTTTATTTTTTTGAAAATTTCAAATGGTGTTTTTACCCGATTGCTTCAGAAAGAGGATAAATTTTTTTAGCGTACCAATGTATTGTATATCTATTTCTTTAGTATACTATACAGTCTAAATGGTATGAAAGATTACAACATGTAAACTTTTATTGCATTCTTCTCCATTATAAGATATAGGCTATAATTTTTTATTATAGTATCCTCAACTTTCGAAAATTGTTACCTGCCCAGTTTTTTTTTCTATTTATTACTAGTTTAATACCATGGGTAGGTACTCCAACCCAAGTCAATTTCGAAGTTAAGCTTTCATATCACTAAACTAAGTACGATTGCTATCGATTACTTAGTAAGGGCGCATACACATAGACCGTCCGTGATCCGTCACCACTGTAGGTAACATTCACACAGCATTTACAGAACCGATTTTGATAGATTCGACGCTAAACAAATCAGTGTTTTCGTTATTCATGACGACCCAAAGCCTAGTTGGTAGTGACCCTGCTTGCGAAACGAGGGTTCCCGGGTTCATTTCCCGACCGAGCAGATATTTATGTGACAGATAAATGTTTGTTCTCAGGTCATGGGTGTTAGTGATGTGTTATTTGTGTTAAGCCACCCGCGACACAGGGAATCCTACTGCGGGGGTATGAGTGTGTTAGCGTTATTACTGCATCCGAAATACCGAATTATGTGTCAACTCTCCCATACAACTACATACTATAATAACATACGTTTAAACGGACCTGTAAAACCGATGTTCTATGTAAACGTGCCCTAATACTGTCATGACAATAAATCCTTCATTCTCAAGGGAGAAATAACAAACTAGCATTAAACTATGTAATTACACAGCTCATGTCATATTCCCCTATGGTTATATCTTCCTCCCTAACAAGGCATGTTCAAGAAAGACGAATACAAGACATTGTCTTTAAAGAATTACCATGTAAAAAGTTAGCCACTTCTTGCTGTATAGTTGAACAATTTTAAGTAGCAGAACAAAATCTCATTAAGCATTTAAGAAGACTAGTTAATTCTGTAATGAGATTCCTTGTGATATTAGGAGGTAGAGGTAGTTTTAAAAAGGTATTTAAAAGTATTCTCGTATATTATAAGACAAGATAAACTATACTTAGACTAAAAGACCTGGCAGACGTTGTCTTGCCTCATATTTTTTTTACCTTTAGTAAATACTCATTATATCGGACAACTTTCGCTATGGCACCGTTTAAATAACACTAATAGTTTGGCTAATCCCTTGAAGTATCTCAAAATCGGCACCATCTGTTGGGTCCAACTATGTTTCGAAACCATACTTGGTCCCTCTTAAATACCTCCTAAATTTATTAAAATTGGTCGAACCATTTAGGATTTCAGTGATAAAAGTACGCCGTGTTTTTTATATATTAACAAGAATAATTTTACTAGTAGCAAAGTTTTTAAACCACACAGATTATGTTCCAAACTAGCCCGTATATAACATGAGTGGGTCAAGGTTAAGACATTATGGTAAGGTTAAGTTTTAATGTGAAATGACTTAGTTAACTTTCCGTCTTGTAGGCACTTGAGGGGTAGTAAGGGATTCATAGCTGACACTCCCGAGGGAGCAACAGGCGCTAACGGTACGCATATGATTATTCGCCTAATGATAATTTGTTATTCCCTCTTGAGATTCAAAGTTTAAATAAGACGTCGTTATGACAGATTGAGAAGATGAGTTGAGATTGTAGTCTGTATACTTGGAATGGGAGGTATACACTATACAAACATAATATAATTTAAGTTAAAAAAAATCCCTCGACACATTTTATCCTCAAACGAAGCTAAGAACACTCTCGATTATCACAGTTTTCATTATTCTCTTTCAGTGCGCTTTTTTATTTTGAGACCCCACTTGAGTATGTACCTACCTTTACTTGCAGACGTGTCGAAAAACACTCGCAGATAATTTACCCTTAATACAAAAAAAACTAAATTGAAATCGCTTTATCCGTTCCGAAGCTACAGTGCAACAGACAGACAGACACACTCACAGACATGTCAAACTTATAACACCCCTCTTTTAGCGTCGGGGGTTAAAAATAAACATACTATCTCACTTATTTTTACTCATTGGCAAGTTACACTCACATCAAATGGTAGGCCTTATTGATAGGCATTCAATGAGTCTAAACTCTACTATGTGACACAATAAGTAATGGTTAAATCTCAACCACAAAGCAGGTTTACTCAAAGTAATTCAATAACGAAAATTGGTTTCGAATCGTCTTTGAATGAAGCCAAACAACCTTAAGTAGTTTTTACTGTACAACTTCGGGAGGCTAATAAATTCACGAAAAACCGTACAATAAAACGGAAAACACGCGTAAGTATTTCATTCCGACATAAAAACCTTACACAATGTATCCCGAGCCCGTTTACACAAGAATATTTCTACGTCGGCGTACTTTATTCAAATGCAAGAGGATATGAGAACCTAATTTATATTTTATCCCGCGCCCGTATGAAAAAACATTCCCCGACCGAAGATAAATTTAAAAATCATTGGCCGAGAGCAAATCTGGCCGAATCATGAATATTTTCATATTCGTCTATTCATAGATCAGAAAACCACAGAGGCATATTATTTTATTTTGTTTTAACAAGTGCTTATAATAGCATAATGCTTATATAGAAATGTGTGTGGCTCGTGTCGTAAGTGGTGTAGTAAGTAAAACAATCGTTCAATAGGTAGATAGATAACACAAAAAATCACTGCTTTTGTATTTTTGGAAGCCACTTTACTATAGGATCGTATTTTAAGTTTACAAAGGAATACATACCATTAAGTTATTTTACAGGCTTTCGTGGCATAAAAATGTTTGTTACTTAGATGGGTAAATAAACCATTGTAATAGTTTCTTAATGTTCTCATTTACTTTGTTATCGGTGCCGTTTTATAAACGACGGACATATTGGCACAACACAAAGGAAATTGTACCTCCTTTATCTGTTAATCTTAATATTTAAATGGGAGAAATTTCAATTAAAACATTCCAAATGTACCTACATTAAAACAAAGCATGTAAAAACAAAGTCTTGCCGTATTTCTACACATTTAATGGACTAACTGAAACTAGTAGAACACCTTTCGGCGCTTAGCTCTCGGCAAATTGCAGCCGTTGTAATTAGTATCGCATATTTCGGGCATGCATGCGACTAACTGCAGTTTTAATGCAAGGGTCATGCATTACTCTGACGCGAGTATTATTCTTCTATTATGTAAAAGTTACTTCTGTGAATAGTATAAAGTACAAACTGCTTCGTTTTAGTTTGTGTATTTATTACTTTCATTCGCTGTGCATTCATATTTGTAATTGGTTTCATATGGTCAAAGTCCACCGAATTTCTCGAATGGTACGTAAAATTCTCGGTTGATAGTTATTGTGGTTAGTTAAAAGTTATTGAGCCTTTTTCAAAACTTTTGGTGTACCTAAATATAGGCAAAAATATCTAGGTTCACCATTAACCTCTTTATTAATCTAGCACTAGAAAATGGTGATAGTATATGTTCTAACTCTCCTCATGTATGAGAAGAGACCCTTGTAATTTCATGCGTTATTGACGGGTTAACCCTAATGCTTCCATCTTTGAGGTCTTCTGTCGATACTTACGACACAGCTTAGTTGATTGAGGTCAGTTATCTAGGGCGCCCCAACAAAACTAAATACATATTGTGAAGAAATACTTCATAACCTAAATCTTTATACAATGTTTGACTAACTTCAGCATTCAGCCTACAGAATTTTATAGCGTCGATCCAGAATTTTGACGTGAATGCGTCTTTAAATTTTGTCCTACGGGGGTAATCCTAAAAATCTAATAAAGAATCGGGGGATACAGTTTAGCATTGTAGTTTTGAATCAAGTCTTTATCCAAAATTAAATTATACCATTGGACAGCTAAAGGATCAAAGAATTAATTACAATAAGCGATAACAGTGAAAAATGGTGCACGGTGTCCCCGAGAAGCGCTGCCATTTTGAGGTTATTTTGCGACGTAGATAGTTATAGAATAAATATATTATAGTTATAACATAAACGTACTCACGTACAACACACAGCCGTGTCAATAACACAGCTATACCCAATTTTTTTTTTAAGCAGTCTCTGTTTGTAGCTACTCTGTACAATATGGATATGCTGAAGTCAATCCCGCTGCACATCGGATTCCCCCAAATGCGCCAATACGTTGGGTATTCGTATTCCCAGCAGAGACACAAATGTTATTTGCAAATGTAAGTTGGACTAACTGGATGTATATTATCATAATCTATATTGCGTTTGTTTATGGAAGTATGGGAAGATTAACTGAGATGGTAAATAGTAATCCTTGTATATGGACATCATAAAAAACGTACAACGTACAAGCTTTCAATAACAAAGAAAGTTAACTCAAGCACTTACTTAATCTTCTTCTTCTCTATAAATAAAAATCAATTGTTTGTTAGTCTCACTTAAACTCAAGAACGGCTGGACCGATTTGGCTAATTTTGGTTTTAAATTATTTGTGGAAGACCAGGGAAGGTTTAAAAGGTTAGTAAACATGACAAAATGTTCAGCTTTTTTATTGATCTTGAGGCTATACGAAGTTTGCCGGTTAGCTAGTAGATGACAATAATAAAAGATTAACGGAAAGCTAGTAATAATAAATAAATAAAACAATCAGGATTCGAATCAATCGAAAACAATCAAGATACCTTTAAATACAGTTTAATATTCAAACTATGAGATTATAACCACAGTTTGTCTCTTACAATAGAAATCTATCATTAACATTCCGTTCTCCATTCCGTTGAAAATCCGTATCATAAACTATTTCATTTTACATACGAATCTCTCTAATGTCATAATGAGTTAATAAATAAACAGACAGAAGAACTACCTACTTATCACTTGACATTTAACCTTTACGTGATCTAGGTTAACAATATGCTAAATTATAATGGATATAAACGTGCTACAAAGAATTTTTATACCATTAAGCTCATGATATATGAAAGTCTGTCTTAGTTTTTGTTTGTTAGAATAATAGGAATAACAAGATCCGTTTTGTGGTCTAATATAAACATAGCTCAGTATGTCAAACTATAGACAATATAGACTAGTGTAATATCCCTGGATGATGTTAACGTCACCGGGGCATGTAAATATGAAACTTAGTGTGGTAGTGTAGGTTTTGTCACAAACATATAAACCTTAAAATCATCCTAGAGGAACTTACAATCGGGAGAAAATCTATCTTTTGTTTTTATTTGATCGATATGTGTGCCAAATATCATGTTTATCTATAAAATCGTACCTGTTTGGTAACATCTAATTGTCTTCACAAACTTTCACATTTATAATATTAGTAGTACACCAATTTTAAAATACAGTACATAATATAGAAAGGCAAATTACCGAAGTTTCGCCAAACGCAACAGTTTTGAGAACTAGAAGGACGAACTTATCAACTAACAAGCCACTTGCCCACTCGCCCACTCCCACTCGCCCAGTATTGCACTAAATTGGAGTAATTGTAGCGCTCTTCGCTTCGATGAGAACATTATGTATTCTATTAGGTTATAAAGTTCACTTTAACAGCTTTTCATTGTTAGAGTTGTGGTGTGCTATTAAAGTTTTCTTAGTTTCTTTTGAGTAAT
>LGAG01002113.1:80796-91955 GCA_001278395.1 Lerema accius
GATGGTGATTACGTCGACAGTACTTATTTACGTTATTACATAAGTTGCACACACTATCAATTGTAAACATTGGTTTGAGCTTTGCTTAATTTTGCTGACAAGGGGATGCGGGTTAATAATTGTAATAAATCTGCTTACGTTATACTTGAGCGACCCCTAAGCGTAAGGTGTAAGGATATGAAAACAAATCAATGGACCTTTTTTCCTTTAGAGTTTAAAGGAGACAGCAAATAATTTTCGTTAAGATAAGGACGCATGTACAAAGGTACATTTAAAAAAGTTTAAAGCATTTTATACACTATAACTCCCGTTTTTATGTCGGCTATTTATAGCAGGTACGATACGCTATGATTTTCCAGAATAGTTAGCCATTCTCACTTTTCTTCAAGACTCCATACATCATCATCATCGCAACCCATAACTGTCCCACTGCTGGGCTCGGGTCTCCTCTCACAGTATGAACACATCGTAGGAGAACGAATTATATTACACAAATCTCCATAATATTTTAAACCGACTTACTACTGCAAAATTGTACACGACATATATAAAGTGAAAATTTGCGTGAAAGAATTTTTAATCTTGATATCGTCTGCGGTCTGCTCGCACGAAATTGTGAGGCGTCGAGCGAAATATTAACGTCGTAGTGTTGACGTGAATATACCACTTAGTTTTGGACAGTCACTTGTAAGGATGACCGTATATTGACTACCAGTACGTATTATCTGTGTATATCTACTATGCAGTGATAGCTTAGTGACTTGAACGGTCTCGAAAGGGATTAAATAATGATTAAATAAGTGGCACTGAAATGAACGTAGTAAAAACCGGCTAATTCTAGATCTATTTCGTCTACGTTCGTTTCGTTCGTCTACGGATTTCATCATTTCGAATTTTGTCTCGTAGAGAAATACCGAGCATGTACCCTTTCCAAAAAGTTATATATAAGAAACTAATGATCTTCTAAGTAATAACACGGAGCAGAAATTATCGTGACAAATCCTGCACTTATCAGCAGTTATTAGTGGTGGACCATGTCCTATACCCCTCACAGTCATGGATCATGATGGTAACTTTATCACGTCTTTTTGTGACTGTAGTATTTATTGTATAGATCAGAATCGTCGTGCATAAGTTTAACATTTCATACCTATAGGTTTATAGATTTGAACTAACTTCAACCTGAGCTACTTATAAGATGCTCATAGCTAAGTCACGTTAATCCTCTTAATTAGTAAAACTATAACGCTGAAGCAGCTACGCCAATGTGCGGTAGGCTTTAGGGCTGGCGTCGTTCTGTCTCGTATGAAACGTCTAGCGAAATGTAGAGTTATATTCTAGCTTAGTGGTGCCTCAAACTGCATTTTTGTTAACATAATATTAATATAGACTACCTAAACTCGTTGTAAACTATTCCAGTGTTGAGGTCTCCTCTCGTAATATAGTGCACCAGGGTCGTCAATTGTGTATTAATATGAAACTATATCCTTTAGTTCAAATTCAAATCATTTATTTCGTCTTAGGAACTTATAGCTCACTTAACGAATATCAAAAATCTATAATACAAATAACAATATAAAAATTAGGAGAAAAAAAAATTACATCATTAGATTAAAAAGTTCCTAAAGTTAGACGATGCCTACATAATACATGACATGTCATCGAAAAAAAAATTACTTAATTTTTTTGTTCTGAAGACTTAGTCTATATAGTTTTTGGTCTGAACGTCATTGATGTTGCCTATGCATATAGGAATAAATAGTATATAATAATATACGAGTGTAGCTACAGACGTAGGTACTGGTGAGTGTTACGCACGGTTAAACTCTTCACAAGACTATTTATATGTGACCTCGATTATTGATCAAATCAGAGCAACGGCCTTCGAAGTCGAACGACGAACGAATCTATGAAAGTTCTTTATTGTAGCCATAAAGAACATTCTAGCACGCTACGGTACCATTTTTATAATATTTCTTTCGTAACTCCAAGCTTTGTTCAGGCTGCGTTAGTACCTTATTGTTCTTATTGAAGTGGATTTGATTTTCTCTCAGACAGGGGTTGTATGAACTTCTTTGAGTTCGAGCTGTGGTCAGGTAATGATAAGAAACTTTCAAAAATTATGTTGAACTAGGAGAAAGCTTTGTACGGCAACATAATTGATCTCTTCGACAACTTTTGCTACGACGTTGTTTGAATATTTCTGGTAGTATACCTAATCCCACTCTTGATGTTAGCACGATCAGCTCCGACTTTAATTGTATTATATTATGTTTCTAAACTATATTCGGTCAACCTTAAATTCACCGGAAAATATTAATTAAAATTGGTAAAGTAGTTTAAGAGAAGTTTAATGACAAACATACGCTATGTTTTTTTTTTTCATAAAAACATTAATAATAATGTGGATTTGATTTTCTATTCGCGAAAAAGAGAGATACACTTAAGACTTAAATCTACCTTTACCTTTTTAACCCTTGCTCCACTCTAACCCTGAAAACTCCGCCCTAATTGCTGGCATTAAAACTAGAGTTGATTAAGTAGTTACGGGTTATGATTCAATCAATATCCAGAGGTCGTCGGTTGGCCCAGTTCAATCATGCATCGTACGGGAACAACGCTGGCTGTGAGCCAAACGACCTCAGATTTCCAAATCTCTTAACCTTTTGTTCTGTGAAGACCACGCTAAAGAGTGGATTAAAAGCTGGCTGCCAAGTCACACTTTCAGCTTTTTAACGGCTACCGTGTCTGATGTTCCGAGCTTTTTTACGAAGTTTTTAAATTGGTGCGAATTTTTTGTTTTACGTCACAAAAATTTTCTAAAATTACTGTTATGAATGCAAAAGTAATTCTGTTTCTGTAACCTTTTCTAAGTCAAACTACTTGATCTATTATGATGAAATTTAGTGCGAAGATAGATTAGAGTTAGAACTAGGACTAAGGCTAACTAACTCAACTGACTTTTAGGGATTAACTAACTTAACTTATTAACAAAGCTTATTTTCAGTTTGTTTAATTACCTGTTAGATTGTTAACGTCTACTCCCGTAATTGTATGAGTTGTCAGACGCCTTTCGTTTTTAACGACTAGAATGTATTATTTTTAACAATTGTAAGGGAACAATCGCGGTCGGATCAAACGTAGCAACGCGTAGGGTTGTCACTTCTTTAGTTCTTAAGTTACTTAAATGCCTCACTAATTTAAATGACTCTTACGAGTAGGTTTTGTTTCAAGAATCTTTATCATAAGACATACATAAAAGTACATTAAATTCATTGAGGTTCATTCTTCATTCTGATGTATTTTTAAAAAATTTAAAAAATTGTAGATTCGTACTCAGTTACTGTTTTTGAGTCACTCTAGATTAGTTTTTTGTAAATATACTCAATGTACAGACAAATTTATTTTACTGTTTTATTATAGTATAGATAGTATTGAACTATTTTTGACTAATTTGTTATTCGTATAACTCGACGATGACATAACTACTTAATAGTAAAGTATGTCAGGCATACCACGAATGCTATAAATGACTACGAGCCTTCAGTAAAAACTCTAACCAAGAGAATTCCAAGTTTAACAGGCGTGTGGCAACCCTACACATGGCATGCGACGTTAACTTAGCGCCTTGCTTAGCACGCCACGCTTTGAGGCTGTTTGAGGCAGTTTGAGGCAGCTTGAGGCGTGTACAACCGTTTCACTGCTGTCTTATTAACTGAAAACGTGCCTTATGGGGTCGTGTTACTTGAACTGGCTTTTGGTTAATTACTAACTGGTAGATTTAACTGCAGTTGATACTAATGTTACCTTTTCTTTCCTTTGTTTTTGTATTTCTTATTTTTGTATAAACAAAAAGCTTGAGTTATTATTTTAAAAATCAAAGAAAATAATAATAAAAAAAATGTAGCTTCTATCACTTTTTAATGAAGAGGAATTTAATGACACATCATATTGAAATCCGTCAAGCCATCTAGGCTGTAGGGCATGCCAAAGAAATGGGGTCACCGACATACATAATACGCTCGAAGAACATTACCCTCTTCTGGCGCAGTGGGGTAAAACATAGGTTACATAATTTCCTAGCTCATAAAAAACACCAACGTCAAATATTAATAGTCTTTGGTCAAATCGAGTAAATAACGCGTGTAAAATACGCATATCATTCTTCGCTATACATTTTCATTTCCATAAAAGGCTTTATTTAAATACATAAGCGGTGATTTTTACGTATTTGCATACATCACGACCTTTTTAGCATACGAAATAAGTAACTATTATTTACTACCGTTCTTTTTAAGAACTCTTTGGTGGAAATGCGATTAGTGAATAATTTACTTAATGGCGGCCATGTGGTTACGTAAAAATTGAATCATAGTGAGGCTTTTTGTGCTTTTTGACTAAGGGTGTGGTACACGCAATGCTTCATATCCGAGTACGCTAGGAAATAAAAGATTTTAACGGAACAACCAATAATACAACTTTCTTCCGTGGAGATTCCTCTGAAGTTAATAATTATATGTATTGGTAAATTCATGTATATGATTCACGTGAATTCCTAAGCGTCATGCAAACGTAAATGATAGGCGTAATTTTTTTTTAATTGCGGTTTTGGGGTTACAACATTATCCGTAGGGTCAATAGGAAATAATTATAGTAATGTAATAAAACAAAACAACGCCTGCTATGTCAGTTGGTAACTAATATATCACAAGAAACCAAACAAAGCCAAACAAGAAAATATTATAAAATACAAATTGCGAATTTGTTATTCAAAGCCAAGAGAAGTTGTTTGAAGAATTTAATTTCCGTCGAACACACGCAGTTACAAACTTGAGAGTTTGAAAATTCAAACTTTTATTCCTCATACCTCTGGAGGAAGTCCCTCAAAGTTCATCGTAAGACATTGGTTGGCATACATTAACCTAAAAGTTTGATAGCTCATCTCTTGATTAAAACTGTTTGATCGGAGATATAAAGATTCCTTACTTTTGGAATAAGATTTGGGATAAGTCTCTTGTTCGTATAATAAGTGTACAGTTATTCATTTGGAATCTAAAGTTTCGGTTACCAAATCTGGTTCCTGACATTTTGGTTATATTTCATTGTTTTTTTTTTCACGAGTCCACAACAATGCACTATACATTGTTATTCCTTGGCGTGCTTTATTTTTTTTAATATCTGTCATTAGTGTCAGCTGTCAAAAGTTTCTTCCTACCATTGCAATCTCTCCAAGATCTGTGTATGTAACTCGATTGAAATATCTGTGTAAGATCTTGAGTATTCGTTAAAGTTAAAATGTTCAGTATACGCGATGTTAAAGCTTAAGGCGTATGTTTTTGAATTATTTTCAGGGTTTTTTCATCAGTTATTGCCAATGGAATACAGCTTTCCATACTTCTTTTCAACAGATCTATTAAGAATTAGAAAGACCTAGAATTATCATTTGAATCAACCTACATTTTATCAATTTCACCATCAGCAGTTCCTTTCATCTTTTTTGTTTACATAAACCCTAAAAGGTTAAGTAAATCTCTTGCCGACATATCTTCTTTTGTATAAGGGTCAAGGGATTATATTTCCGCCTGTTAAAATGTTATTTATCATTACCATATGACAGTGAGTGATGGTAAAGACAACATTCAAGTTGACATCGGAACCAAGGTAAGGTTTTGTAAGGAGTATTTGATGTTTTACAAGCTAATTTTTAAGCATATTTATGCTTTGGAGCAGTTATTTATGCCACCTTTAATGCTATAAGATTTGGCTTAAGTTAACCGGTCTGTATCTCCTCAATTAATATTGAATATGTGAAGTATATAATTATGTGAAGGTGAAACAACTTAAGATATTTTTAAGAACAATACAGAAATACGATTTTCCGATTTGGCATAATTAAAGTTAGCATGGAGAAATACTGCAATAACCTTGCAGGCCTAATTTACCTAGAGCTCTTATATCGCCATTTTATTTCTGATTTAATTTGAATTTGTATTTACCATTTCGTTTTTCAACTATGCGAAAGTCAATGAAATAATAAGAGATATAAGGAGATTTTATTGATTAATTTAAAAACTGAACAATCTAGGTCCAATTATGTATTGCACGTTAAAAAACCGATCGAAATGTTCCGCACAATGGCGCAACATGCCAAATTGAAAGTGCAATAAAAGAGATACAATCGTTCGCAAACAAATATTAATTATTAGAACGAGCGAGAGATTTTTCAATTCACAGCGTGGAAATTTGTATCGCACGAATGGCCGAAGTTACCGCTTAAAGCGTGCTTCGAACTCTAACTTCAGCAATAAAAGCTGGCGTGGTACGGCGATGAGAAATAAGCGATTTTAGGAACATGGTAATGATAAATTTATGTCCTGTTACAGTGATTGTTACAATTAGTGCTTCTATTAATCAATATTTGTCTAATAAACTTTTGTATACTTACTATCCTGTATCTATTTGTATGTATTTATTTTAGCATATAACATTTAGAAATACTGAATTCTTCAAAAATGGCTAGACCGATTGAAATATATTTTTTTGATGTATTATAGACGCATTGATTTATAGTTTTGAAACATAACTTTATTGGACGCAACATTAATTATGTTCTCGGCGAGATACTAAAAGAAATAATAAATTGAAAGTATTTACAATAAATCCTTGCGAAATTAATAACATGAAGTATTATTCATAGTCATATTTTATTTACTGATTTGTGACTAGGGAAAAATCGTATGTGAATACGCTTGAAAGCACTAATAGTCTGGAAAAAATAACATTATGTAAGCATATTTTGCGAAGAACCCGTAAAATAGAACTTTAGCAATAAAAATTCGTATGTGGAGTGAGAATGAGAAATGAGCAACTTTGTGAGCATGGTAATGATAAATCTGATTTACGAGTATGACTTAAAGAATTCGACGTGGAAATAACTTTTATTGCTTACAGTGGAACGCGCGTTTATTGATGGATTTCAGTTTCTTAACCCGATTTAATCAGTGCTTAAGGCAGTCTCTTCTAGTCAGCAACTGGTGCAATGATTACCATATCTGACCAACCCATTCAAAGGGTCCAGGCATCGATTCCCAGCAAGGCAGACATTTGAGTAATTAATTTAAATTTTTGTTCTCCGAATCAGTGTCCGTCCTTTGTCTGTTTGTGTTGTCCATAGCATTCATGATACAAGGAATCTTAGTGTGAGGTTATAAGTGCATTATTAGCATTGCACAGTGCACTATTTAGTATTTTCCACTAACATTAGTACTAATGAGCATAAGCTTGAGAAGTTACTTTAACTATGGAAAGAAATATGTTACATTACAATTGCCAATAGATTGTACTAACATTCAGTTCCAGGACTGAGATAAGTTATTGGAAGCCTTCACAAACAACACAAGAGGTTATAAATTACTCTTAAGAAACTTATTAGAGTGCAGTGAGCGTTTTACCGAGACACTTGGACCGCATTTTCTTGTATTATTAACCAAAAAACAAAGAATGAATGGTAGCATCTTGTTAAATATTTTATGCGAAGTCTGGTACCTAATGATAAATATTCGTTGTGACGTGTAAAATTCGTAAGTAAAGTTGGTCCAAACAGAAACTTTGCCAGTTTACACCGCGGGCGAGAGATAAAATGTCAAGGTGATAAATAGTGCAGTCGTTTTCGTTATGAGCCTCCCGAGATCTCGACATCTTAGGAGATTTTTTAGTTTTCCGCAATCTTTGACATTTGGTACTCTAGTTTTGTTTTATGGAAAAACGGACGATGGAGCGAACGAGATATGAGATGGTAATGACTACTAATGCGGATGGTAATGAGAACTAAAGCGGATGGTAATGACCACTAACCATTGTAACTTATGGTATTACCGATATTTTGAAGTGCAAGAAGGGAGATAATATATTTGGTGATTTTTAATGAGAATAGCAAACATGTTTGCACTGCTACGATCTCCAACGTTTATATTAGAAACTTTAATGACATTTCTATCGATAGATATAATATAATGTCTTGTATGTTCAGTTGTCTGAGATGTAACTGATACAGGGTAGCTATTAGACGTCTATATTGTCTGTGATCGATAGTTAGTCCAGTGGTAGTGATATGGAACTAAGACTAAGCGTATGTTGAGAAAGTTTTACTAAGTAGCTGTGAAGGATTTTGTTTGGGAAAATAGTAGGTAACTTCCAAGTGACTTTGTACAGTATATTTATAGTATAAATAGTTTAAAGACCCGTATAGCACATCGATGTTATATTAGACTGCTGTTCAGAAAGTACAGAATACAATTCTTAGGGAGGCAAAAATTTGATTGATATGTTTAAGAATTTTAAGTTTTTTACTTTATGTATTACGACAGCAGGAAAACCCAGTGATAGCAAAGCTTTCTGCTCAGGAGTTTCTTGCCATTTCTTCTTAAAACAAGCATTACTAATACTAACACAGCTCTTTGTTTTGCAATAACCCATCAGATTATCAATCTCGTTTCAAATTATAATTTTATGACTTTGAGTGCTTCGGAAGTTAAACATTGTCCTAAACAGACGAACTATAGAAGTTTGTTGGTTTGTTCGGGTTTCGGGTTGGTTGTAAAGAAACAGTTGTCTGAAATATGGTTTATTAACTAAACTATTAATGTTATAGCTCGGCGGTACCTATGTAGGTTAGTGATGTTACGACTATATACATATTTGTGAAAAAATCTGCGAATGTTTTGCGAGTAATAATTATCAGAAAAAAGACAATTCGACGATTATAAATTAGAGGTTAATAAAATCAAAATCCCTTTTTTATGTTTTTAAATACAAAAAATAGTAATCAAATTAAAAACAAATACTTGTCAAAAATCCCAAGTTTCCCAACTCGATTCTTCTACCGTAAAAAGTTGTGAGATCTAAGTAATACCAAGCCAGATATCAATTTTATATTCAGTCCCTACTTAGGGAACCTTCTTTTAAGTTAAGTAACTATGTAACCTAATAACTAACATCTTAAATTGACCATGTCAATATAAAAAATCTTTAACGTTTTAAATGAGTAGATTGACTCGGCCATCGCATAAAAAACAAAATATCTCCTAAGAAAAACATATGAATTAAATCAATTAATGCGATATTTTCACGATGATATAATAACGGTTGTTATCGTTAGATAACAGTCGTTAAGCCATATCGGAGACTTCTTTGAAACCTGGTTAATACCCCAGAAAATGGGACGTTTGCGGTCAGCTTTAAAATAACTCGGCTTAAGATCCATTGACAATGGATCAATGAGAATTGTTAAAGTTTTTATTGACAAAGTTTGCGACCCAGTTCCAAGTTCTGCCCTATGAGTACAACCAAACTGTGGGATCTATAATATACATTGTAATCTATATCTATTACTAATAACACTAAATCCGTAACAAATCTGTACGTTGAATATTTTTGGCAATTTAAACTAAGGCTTTTTCATTACATTGTTGCGGACTACATTATTTTTTAAACTTCTTGAGTATTTTTGTCTGTTATAGAAATCACAGGGCTGTTTTGAGATTCCATACTCAAAGCCCCCTAATCCGAGTTAGGTAAGTGTCCACTCAGGCACCCATTTATCTGTCTATACATCCGTTGATAGATTTATCAATTTAATTCTGAAACCTTGAAAAAGTCCAAAATCCTCTACTGTTATCGTAAAAAGCCTTTAATCTTGTATTTATTCAAAGGAACGCTTCAAACCGGTCCCGATCACGGAGAAACACTTCAATTCTATTAATTTCGCTCCACTCCGAACTCTTCAACGCCAAAAAGCGGAGAATGCAATAAAATTCTTAGAACAAGTGAAAATCAATAGCTCTTTAGCGCTCCTTTTTAAATAGGCCTCTTAAAGATATCTCCAATTCTCCTTCTAATCTTACCCTAACTACGTAGCGGATACACTGAAATTTAAACTCTAAAGACAGATGATAGAATTTAAATTTGGGCGCTCCGGAATTTTGATAGGACGTTCTGACGTAATTGGATTGCTGGGCCCTATTCTTGTGAGTATTTTTTGAGACGTGGAGGGACTTATAAGGGTTCTCGATAAGTTGTATGGGATTTTATGTACACGTTTAGTAGAATAGGAATTGTACTGGCTGAAATATTTGAATGGACATAGTGATGTGATTTAGGGACCGCATTATTCGACTAAGGGTTCTTCTTAAAGTGATTCAATGTGATATGTTTGCGGTATTTTTGCAGTTTTGAAAGTAATTTTAGTGATATAAAATAATCTTCAAGCCATGCCTTCTGACGACCCTGTAGCCTAGTTGGTAGTGACCCTGCCTGCGAAGAGAGGGGTCCCGGGTTCGAGTCCCGGCCGGAGTAGATATTTATGTGACAGATAAATGTTTGTTATCGTGTCATGGGTGTTCGTGTGTCATTTGTGTTGTCCATGCCACCCGCGACACAGGGAATCCTACTGCGGGGGTATGACTGTGTTAGCGTTTTTTTTTTCATTTAAGCTGTAGAGCATACCAAAAAATGAATACATGCGCTAGAAGAACATTACCTGTCTTCTGGCGCAGTCGTTTAAAAATCTGTTTTTATCTTGATTCTTATGATATTTTACATTAATAAGATTCCAAAATTTATTACAGAACGAGCTTATACATTCTGTATAATTTTATTAGTTCGATACATGTCGTACGATACATGTCGTACATAGACCCGGTGACCACAAATTTATTCAACACGCCACTTTTTGTATCCAGCAATATCAAATTAACATATACACTCTACCTTACACATGGCAATGACGCGATATTCAATACATTTTAAACTCTATACCGTTAACAATAAGAGTTAGTCATCCCGCCTTCGTGAAATACAAGTATGTGACAGAAAGTTAAATGAATATGGGTTTTGCATTAAAATAATAGTTTCAATGAATCTCATTACAAGGAAATCTTGTTCTTCTTGTTATAATTTCAGTAGTTAAAGTAAACGTCCTCTTTAAATATAAAATTTTACGATAATTGTGTGACAACGCGTTAAATTTTCTTTAATGTGTGACCGTAAAGTTTACACCTTATTTATAGGCAGATAGGATTCATTTCTCATTAAAACTGTGTGTGTGTTCATTACAATTGTACATAATGGATATTAACTGTATAAGACACACCTTACTTAAT
>LGAG01002113.1:92398-106110 GCA_001278395.1 Lerema accius
CTTCGCTCTCAGGAAAGTTGATGACGACGATAGTCTAATTGTCGTGGTGCTCCCTGCTAGACAACTGACGAGGCCCTGGCGACCGAACAATGGCGGTATAACCATATACCCCCACTGAAATCAACTTCAGAGGGAAGAGGCTACAGCGACCTTGGAGGCAAAATACCTGCTAAAATGAGTGGTGCAGAAGGCAAGGGGAAACCACTGCACTAATTTCCCAAGAAAGTCATGAAAGTAAACTCAAAAGTACAGATGTGGCCATGCAACCCGCTTAGCAACCGGCGCCGTACTGCGTTCGGGGCAGATGGTGTGAAATCGACTACCGACCATGTGTGTGTAGGAAACCAGGCACCACATGGAAAGAGGACTACTGGAATCTGCATGAAGTTACGATATATTCAGAAGATAGGTACTTGGAATGTACGTGGCTTACTACAACCAGGAAAACTTGACATACTTGAAAGGGAACTAGATCGATGCAGTTTAAGTATGTGTGGTCTCAGTGAAACCCACTGGAGAGGAAATGGACATTTCACCACGGAAAAGAATATCGTATACTTCTCCGGCAATACTAACAGCAGCAGAAATGGAGTAGCATTTCTGATTCCTAAACACCTAAAGAACTGCGTCATTGGATACGAACCCATTAACGATAGAATAATCAGTATCAAGTTTAAAGCAAGTCCTATTAACCTAAACATAATTCAGGTTTACGCCCCTACAAGTACTGCAAGTGATGAAAATATAGAGACCTTTTACTCAACTTTGGAGACCACCATCTCGAAAGTCCCCAAGAGAGAGTTGCTTCTCATAATGGGTGATTTTAATGCAAAAATTGGTTCTGATGCCCACCTATTGAGCCACTGCGCAGGCAAGTATGGACTTGGACAGCGTAATGAAAGAGGCGAACGTCTTATACAGTTTGCTGCCGATAGCAATATGGTGATAGCAAATAGCATATTTCAGCATCATCCCCGGCGACTATATACATGGACTTCACCCGACGGGAGCTATCGTAATCAAATTGACTACATGATGATCGCTTCACGCTGGAGGACCTCAATAAAGAATACGCACACCTTGCCTGGCGCCGATTGTGGATCTGACCATCAACTACTAATAACCAAGCTTCAGTTAAAGCTAAGAGCTGCTAGAAAATCTGAAGAACGAAAAAGACTCGTAGTTAAAGACGACGCAAAGTTTATAGCAGCACTTCAACAAAATTGGTCGCAGTGGACATCTAGTGACTACAATTTAGAGTCTTCGGAATTGATCTGGGACCGAGCGAAACAGCTTATTCATAGTGCTGCTAAGTGTTCACAACCTTCTACAGAGGTCCGCAAAAGGCAACATTGGATGAGTGACCATACTTTTGCACTTGTTGAGGAAAGACGGAAACTGAAAGCTTCGGGAGCTGAAGTGGGAGAACTAAATGCGAAGTCTGCCCAAATACAAGCTGCTTGCAGACGTGATCTGAACTTGAAATATAAGAAGATTGCCGAAGAACTTGAAACCCACGCAGATAAACACGAAACTCGAGACCTCCATAAGAAAATTCGACAGATCACTAAGTCTTTCCGCGCTAAAACTTGGGCTATTGAGAACTTTCAAGGAGAAACAGTGACAGAGATAGATAAGATTGCCGAAACATGGAAGGAATACTGCCAATCTCTGTTTAATGATCCACAAGCACAGTATTCTATGTCAACAGAACCCCGAGATGAAGACAGAGAGCCAATTATTCTTAAAGATGAAATCAGGGCCGCAATAAAACACCTGAAGGACCGAAAAGCCACAGGGAGGGATTCAATTCCTATTGAAACCATTAAAGCCTTAGGAGAGTATGGTGTCCAGATATTCTACCAACTTTGTAACAAAGTCTGGCAAACAGGAACATGGCCTCGAGATTGGGCTCATACTATATTCGTCCCATTACATAAGAAAGGCTCTACCAAAATGTGTAGTAACTACCGCCTCATTGCACTTATCTCACACGCCAGCAAAATTTTACTACACATACTGAATGAGAGGCTCAAATCATATTTGTCCAGGGAAATAGCGCCAGAACAAGCAGGCTTCGTTAAAGGCAAAGGTACCAGGGAGCAAATCCTTATAGTACGCCAAATAATCGAAAAATCCCGTGAATTCAACAAGCCAACCTATATCTGCTTTGTTGATTTCGCGAAAGCCTTCGATTCCGTAAAATGGCCAAAACTTTGGAAAACTCTTTTGGAAATGGGCACCCCAAAACACCTCGTACACCTCCTTAGAAGGCTCTATGAAGATGGAACAGCATCTGTAAGAGCAGACGACTATTATTCGAGCCAGTTTTACCCAAGTGCTGGTGTTCGTCAAGGGTGCATAATATCACCACTTCTGTTCAACATCTACACAGAGCTGATAATGAGAATCACCCTTGAAGATTGGACAGATGGAGTTTCAATTGGTGGCTTGAAAATATCCAACTTACGCTATGCGGATGACACCACCTTATTCGCATCCAGTAAACGCCATTTAGAACTACTGTTGCAAAGATTGGAGTGTACTAGCCTTGAGTTTGGACTTAAAATTAATCGCAGCAAGACCAAGATTATGATTGTGGATAGGGTTAATAACAACTCACCCGAAATTACCCAAATTGCGAATTGCCAAGTGGTACAGTCATATATCTACCTTGGGGCACTTATCTCAAACAATGGCGGATGCATGGATGAAATAAAGCGACGTATGGCGATAACGAGGTCTGCTATGGATAAGATGCAGAGAGTATGGGGAAATCGGAATATTACAAAAAACATCAAAACCCGCCTAGTCAGAGCGCTAATATTCCCCATATTCCTCTATGCGGCAGAAACATGGACCCTACGAGAAAGTGAGAGACGAAAGATAGACGCTCTAGAAATGTGGTGCTGGAGAAGAATGTTGCGAGTACCCTGGACTTCTTT
Organism: Lerema accius; assembly: GCA_001278395.1. Taxonomy (NCBI): domain Eukaryota; kingdom Metazoa; phylum Arthropoda; class Insecta; order Lepidoptera; family Hesperiidae; genus Lerema; species Lerema accius. The sequence goes on from LGAG01002113.1 coordinate 95,344, forward strand.
TCGCACAAACGCATCTATCATCAAAGAAATAGGTGTAAAGCAGCGTCTATCCTCCACGATACGAGCTCGTATTCTTTCATTCTTTGGACATGTTTCTCGGCGTGGTAATGGTTCCATTGAAAAACTTGTAGTGCAAGGGAAAGTAGAGGGCACAAGACCTCGCGGCAGATCACCCATGCGTTGGACTGATCAAGTCAAAGCTGCTGTGGATGCTCCTGTCCACGAATGTACAAGGAAAGCAGCAATTCGAGAAGAATGGCGACGAATTGTGAAGCATGCCACAAATGACCACGACCACTCTGCCAAGAGTGTAACGACTTAGAAGGAAGGACTACTATTTACCACTTGGTCCCTCACAACATACAGCTCAATTAAGAACAGCTTGGCATACATTCTTATAACCATTGGCATCACCAGGCGGTCCCCGAGCATAGGGGGAATACGAAAAAAAGAAAAAGTTAATCTCTGTTTTAATTTTAATAAATTAAATGTTTGGTCAATTTAGACTCTGGCACCTAGTATTTTTGAAGCTGTATGAGCCTAAATAAAACAATTTTAGTTACCATTTTCCAACATAAAAGTAACATTATTGTACTACTAATATTAGTTATTACAGCTCACAAAAACTCTAGAAATATAAGATCTGTTTATTGCGTGTATTGCGCAAGACGTGAACTTTACGTGACAATGAGTTTTGAATTTAACCTTCCTCGAAGGATTTATAGTTGTAAGGTGAAGCTTGTATTATGATTTTATAGGTGTTAGGCTCAGGTGTGCCAACATGGCGACACTGGCCCACTGCGTCACACGGCCTCGAGCCGCGTTATGCCTTCCTTCTACTTTTGGTATTTGTCAGTTTTTTGTCCCCCTTTTTTACCCATAGGATAAATGGCAACATTGACCAGTTGTTATTATAAATAGGTGCGGCCTTGATCCGCCTACACCCGTGTTTCTGTGGCGAAGTCGTTTAGCCTTAACTTAAACCATTTTTAGGAAAACAAAGGAAAAACTACGCCTTTGTTATCTTAAAAACATCAGGAAACAAATTATAAATAACAAGTAAAAGTATTCAATGTCCAATAGTAAATACTTAAAAGGTCAACTGTTATGTAGCGCGGAGCTCATGAAAGAGCAAATTTTTTTTTATGTTAATTGAAATATAATGTATCGAAGGTCGGCGATCGTTGGCGACGATCGACTCGACTCGGTCGGGCTGTGGATGACGTCACGAGCGGCCTACCGCCCGCAACAGGTGCCACCCGCCCTTGTGACGTCACCGGGCCTCCCCGACCCACCCCGGCATGTGACGCAACCGCGGAGCTATTTATGATTCCACTCCATTCCGGAATTTTGTCCTGCAATCCTCGCAGCTGCGATACATAGTTAGCGTTATATGTATCAGTTTATAGAGAAAGATCTAGAAGTTTATCAAACTTTCTAACAATTTTGCTGATTTCAATATCAACTGGTTTCTTTTAGAACTCAATACGATTATTTACGCTCAGTTTTTTACTGTGAACTGTAATGAGAGTAGAGTTTAAATCAATCTAAATATTCTATGGACCTACTATTGAATGAAATGAAGTTCATACTTTCATAACGTAGGAAGTCAAGTTCTGTCTGGGTTTAAGTTTTTGGGTTCGGTTTAACAGTTTGAAACTGGTTAATTTACTACTACGAAAGCTGTGTGTGGCGTCACAAGCGACACTTTAGGCAGCGTATTAGTGAAGTGTAAAAACTGGAAAAACCTTTCGTCAGTGGTATTCCTACAGCGCAAGTGTATAAAATCGGGAACTACAAGAAGCAGGTCCACCGCGTTTTCCTTTAGGATACTTACTCGTAAGGTTATAAATTTTACTATTGTGATTGATTGTAGGGACATTCGATTGTCAAATTAACTAAAGTGCAATAATAATTGTTTTAAATGAACTAACTTCTTCGCAAACTGACCAACTACGCCGAGACGCAATTGAGATTGAATGGTACATTTAAAATTGACTTGAGACCGTGATAGCCTGTCAGATTTCGCTCTTCGACACGTAGGAATTACTCTATAATATAAAAAATACCTATATGACGACGTAACGTAAGCTAACCGAGTAAGGATGGTCGCGAGAGGACCGGCTGCGGCCCCATATCATACGCAACGCAACGGCCGACCGAGCGACCGACCGGCCGGCCTTCAAGCAAACTGCACTCGCTCCAATGAAATGCCAGCTCCTTTCTATCACACGCATTGCACTACATTGAACTATTAAAACCTCCATGTAATGTGCCAATGGCGAAATATAGTCGTTTCGATATAACAAACACGGCATGTTTGCTTATATTCAAACCAATATTGCATCAAGAGTCATCTTGCTTATAGTGCTTACCTACATGTTAGGCGTCAACAGCACCATGACGTGGAGTATTGATTTTATGTGGATAATTGAGTAGGTAATTGACACGGTATAAAATTATTATCTGTTACAATTTGTTGTCTTCCTGCATTCTGAATAATTTTTCATTCATATTTTTGATGTGAGCCTGTTTATAATTAATGTCTGTATATACATAACTTGCGCCATCGTGTTTAGAATTAACACTAATTTATGCAATTAAGATAACAGTGTGTTAATCAAATCAGTAACACGAACATAAATTGCTCTGGTTTCCCGTCCAGCGTATTCGATGGTCGTGTGTGTCTAGTGTTTGCGTTGCTCAATATTTTCTCAGTCTATTCCGTGCAATGTTTTTATGAGTTCGGCTTTGGAGCGTAACATAACGATATCGAATTTTCTGCGTTCTAAATAGAGTGAAGGCCGCGCCGCGCCTCCCGCTGCACTGCGGAGCGGACACTTTCTTCGAGACCGCGGATCACGCGGCGATCTTCTCCTGTTTGCGGAATACTTACTGCATTAAAATCTGCAGACTGCCTCGGTCATCCCCGCTTATTGCAACTGCTTCTCAGCGACGTAACTCATATCTCAAAATCACTCTTATCGCTTCCATTACCGTCTCTTCCGCTTTGCAAACGATGCCAGTAGAATAATGTAACGGTCCATTAGCTTGTGGTTTTAAAGCAGATCAAGAGGTACACTTGTGAATTTTAGTAAAATCCATCTATATCAAATTGGATGTTAATGTTCTAATATTAGAAATGCGAGCTAATTTTAATGACATGGAATTTACGTAACGCCTTGCACAGTAAAAACCCGGGCATGTCTTCACCAGGAACTTAAAATAATTCTAAAATTCTATAAGTCTGTCCTTTAGAACAAAGTAACTCTAGAATGCTTTGAAAATTATATAACCAGAGTTGTTGATTAGAATAACACCTTGATAGTTTCAATGAAGATATTAATATTAGGTACGGCGCTAGGTAAAGATTATGTTATAAAACATGATAAGACAGATTTTACGCTCGTAACATGTGTACTTCATTCAGCAACGGAGGGAAAAACATCGTAAATGTAAGAGCCTCTAAATTAAGAGCATGACTCACCATGTTAAACTATAAAATTTTATAGGTGTTAAGATTATCGGGAAAGGAAAAAACTGGCCTCTTTGCCAGCTAATATTATAATGAAGACGTTAAAGCATAGTTTATGATACAATGTCACCTACATAAAGGTTATTAAAATGCCGGAAGACGTCGTAAAAGCTATGGAAACTATTGAATATTGGCTGTCCATTTATGAACGTAGCACATTGCAGGTATCAATCGATTTTCAATAAAAACGATTTGTTAGTCAGTTTATCATAAGAATGTAGTTGATAGCCGAATTGACTACCCTAAGGTAAAGAATCGACTAAATTAATTTTAAAACTTGCTATCAGAGAGTTAGTTCTTTCGTGGAAGACTCATAAATATTCAACTTTTAGCTACATCAGCAACAAATAGGTATCATCAATCTACGTAATCTCTTTCAGCAACCGTGCACCAATGCTCATGTTTGAAAGTTGTATTATGTGCTTGCATTGTTGAAAATTTCAGTAACATGATCTAAGTTATGACATTTTTTGACCAGCCATCGTAATGGAATGCTACACGATCTTGCAGTCGGCAACCGCAGCGTTGTGCGGTCCGTTCGTCCGTTCACTCGGTCACCGTCGGTCGGTCGAGGCGAAGCGATAAATTTCTAATAGAGTCGTATTTGTCATGTGCGCGTAACCTAAATGGGAGTAATGAGTTCCGTGTGGAAAGCGTGGCGGCCGCTCGCCGTTCGTCACCAACGCCGCGACGCGCACGCTCCCGGAGTTGATCGCATTGATTGGAAAATATTGGTTTATGGCCGAAGGTTGACCGTGTTTATTTGGTCTAGGAGCTGTGTCTTGTCATGCTTCACACCTTATTAAGTGATTTGAAACAAATCTCATATTAACTGGAACATGACTAGATCGCATTATGCGAATATTAACAGAATAAGAAAGACCTTGAGGGATATACTATGGACTATTTAAATAAATTTAAGACTTGTACGAAATGACACGAGAAAAAAGGAATATAAAACACTGTGACAAAGCATGCCCTTGCTAATTGCGCATTTATTTAATCGGGAGCATATTGCAATGAAAAAACAGCGTTAGCGCCGGTTTGGATAATTTGTGGCAGTCCATTATTCAGTTGAAACTGTGGAGTCACACGAGAACCGTGGCGGCTCTAGATTGGTGATAAATACCGACAGAGCAGTGAGTCGTGCTGCGACTGTGATTGATGGTGGATTGTCCTACAACTCATTTAGATTAAGGTCGATACTACACGGTTCAGTTTTACTATTCTTACAGACTAAATAGAATCGTTTAAAGTCATTCGATATGCTTTAACTTTTGAAGAGATTTCATTTGTTGGATTAGAGTATTTAAATGTATTCCTAAAATATGGTAGTCTACAATTTATACCATAGTTGTAACTAATTTTGTTGTTTTCCTTTCCAACCATTTTGGAAATTATAAGTAATTTATTTGATTTCCTGTTACTATCGTAAATGTCTCTGTTATCATTCGTGACTAGTTTCCTTGAAAATGTAATATGAATATGCGGTACGGGAATACCAAGAACCAGAATCAATAAAACATAAATTAAAGTTCAGACTGTACCAGGAATTCTTACCAATAGGGTTAAGTATAAAATAAAAGAATAATGAAGTGTACGGTATTTAATGGGTGAAAGAAGAAACATTGTATAAATACAATATTAATGTACTTCAACAATATTATCTAGCATTTAATGTTGCATTTACGGAAATAGGAACGAAGCTAACTACAGCCAGCATTGCAACATGCAATGTGTAGGTGAATAATTATTATCTTAATTCTCGTGAAGGATTAGTATTTCTGTGCGCCACGATGTAGGGTTAGAAGAACAAAAATACTGCATACAAAAGTTCGTTTAAGTAGAGATGGAGAAAGTTCTGAGATTTTTTGTAGAGCTTCTATATTCTATACCACAATAATCTTCGTTCTAAAGTTATGTTTCGGTTCTCCTAGATTTCTAGGAGTCCTAATTCTAATAAATCAAATCACGTTATGAAAGTCCACTGATGTCACAGTGTTCGTATAGAGCGATGACTCACGACCCTGACCTAGTTTGCAGTTCCAACCCGAGCAATTGGAATGAAAGCTTCCCGAATCAAATGATATAATGTGGAGCATGGCGGAGAGCAGTATTAGATGTTCACTTTCAAAATAAAATACGTTCATCGACTTACTTGCATTTAGGAACGTTTCAAAGAATTACAAGAAATTTTTCTGTAACGTTTTACGATTCGTTGATCTGAATATTTTAAATTTTAAAATGTAATCATCAAAATTTGTTTGGTTTTGTTGGATGATACGGAATATGAAGGGGAAGGAGGGGAGGGAAGCGCTGGCAGTTGGCCCGGCGCGCCGCAGGGTTAACGCTCCCACCCAAGACACTTTTACTCTTCCCTATTCGCCGTCTGCCAAATTGTCCGCTATTGCACTTCCAGAACTTTACGTTCTCATGAGCTTATTTTCATTATGGTTTATTTACAAAAAATCATGAATGTAATTAAAAACAATGATGTGTATTAGATCCATTATTCAAGGAAGGTAGGGCCCCTGATAAGTTCATACGATTATCAGAAATTTCTTGATCTGTGTATGTCACGTCTGATAAGCTTGAAAAGAGGAGTTCAATTGCTGAGAATTTCGTGAAATCTGATATATCAGCATTTTTATCGATAATTTTCAAAGATTACGCCTTTGACAAAACTAAAAGCAAAATTTAGGCAATAGAAGAGTGTGCGCGCGGTAATAGCCTTGAGATTTATCGATGCACCAAAGTGGTTTTGGCGCGTCAAGTCGTGTTGTGATGGTGACCGTTGCGCAATCTCGCACCAATACTGACGCAGCGTTTCGAGTGGCGCGACATTGATCGATTTGTATAAGGAAGTGGAGCCCTGGACGAAACAGTGGTGTCCGTGCTGACGCGAACGTTATCATACCCGACTTCCTCGGACGGCTCGGACGAGTAAGCGATATTATTCGATACTTCTTCTGATACCCTACTACTGTCAGCGCGTGGGCGATAAGCGCTCGTGTGTGCGACAGAGACGGGTATATTTGCGGCTGCAGAAGTTGCGGTTACTCGGCCGGTGGGCAGCGGCGGGGGCCGTGGGAAGCGCGGGGAGCGGGGGCGGGCGGTCAGCTCGGTTCCGTCAGTTCAGTCAAGTCACTGAGCCTGAGGCAGTCGACATCGTGATGTGCCACGCGGTAGTGCTCGGTGTTCTCTTTTCGTTACCGTCGTATTTGTACTCGGCCGTACCGTTCAGGTGAGCCGTGCCTGTGACATCACATGTGCTGTTATGTAAACATCACGAAATGTTTACTCGCTTTCATCTCACGTGTGGTCATCCTGTTGTATTTGTCCTATGATGTCAATGTCTAATGAAGTAAATCTCATAGAATCGGAAACGAATATTTTGTCACGGATATTATCTCTTCTCGGTGGCGTCGTGTAAATGTTGTCGATATTGTGAAATATTTTTGTGTGTTCGAAAGATAATTGACGTTTACCAATCATCACACCAACCATACGTCAACGAACTATTAGTCATTGTAAACTGCCCTTTCGTGCGCGGGCTATGTGATTCGCATTTACAACCGCATTGACGCATTAAAAATACGGTCACGAGCGAAGAGAGGCCGATGCGATCTAGTCCGCCGCACCGGCTGACCGGAGCTCATGACGCGCGCGTGACGTTTCGCCCCCGACCTCCCCATGGACCGGTGCCTGCAGATGCTCCTGGTGTGGCTCTCCGCGCTCACCGACACCTTGTTCGGGAAGTTAGTACCCATGGATGCTTTAGAAAAATTAAATGATCCAATATCCGAGGACAATCAAATCTTCGATGTCAAGTCGTGCCGCTCCGTTCGGAATATAAAGTGGTCGGTCGAAGTAGTTCAGGGCGGAGTATCGGATGCGGTTTAGTTGTGTTAATTATACCGTATGAAACTATACCGTGTGGAGTGGGCCACCACTGGTGCCGGCATTGTTTACGCCGCAGCTACTTAGCATTAGCACACAATGCCGCGGCGGCGACGCGGTACTGACGTTCAGGCTATCAGATTATCGGGTCACTGATCACTCGCTGACACGCATCCCGCGCTCCACTATAGCTGATAAATTACTATCACATGATTTCATGTAACTACGCATTCAAGACAGGTGTGCGATTGAAATAACCTTTCTATAGGTTAAAAAAAATTGTGTAGCTGTCGTTATGTCTAGTCACAAGTACGATTGACGCAAAACAACTGATAGCAGCAAGCATTATCCGATAACAATAATCTGTCTAACGATAAACCTTCATTGGGGAAATTAGGTATCTACTAGTACATAAAAACATAAATCATGTACACATTATTTGTAATCGCAATGCACGAAAAAAAGTTGTTTTTCGTGCAATATTAGTCGGGCATGTTCGGTATAAACGTAAGTTAAGTTCTTCGGATTAGAAAGGCTTACTGTCTACTAAGTGGATTTTTATGGTAGAGCCTACGTGGGGTTTATAGACTGAACTATCTTAGATAAGTATTTACGTGTTTATCGGCAAACCATGTTTAACTGAAGGTTACAAGTATAAGATAGACCGAAGAAAGCAGCTTAATGCATGAAACTACGAGTAGGTGTTGAAGACGTATTTAGCAGGACGTATGGACGTATCAATTACTTTTCTGAAATATCTAATAAGGTCATTTGTAATAATAATTTATCTACCATATACTATCAAAACCGGGCACTTTTAAAAACCTCGTTATCGAGCTCGTCCTATCGCATTGTTATGATGACATTTTATTATTACTAATTTTCATATCAAAAGTTAAACAAAATCGCAAAATTATTAAGCTTATGTAATTGATTGCATTTATTGCATCTCTTTTGTATAATATCATCGATGTATTGTGTAATGTCTGTAGGTACACATGAAATGTATTGTAAGTAATACATGCCCTTCACATTGACATCAGATTAGATTGTATTTAATTTTTTTCAATTTGCTTAATTATTCGCCTTGTTTCAAATAATTATCTTACTTGGCACCTGATTTTGATTTGCAGGATATGCCCAGTAAGTTTGTTTGGAAGCGTTTTGTTTGGAGCTGCATTTATTTATGTTTAAACTCATAATACTCTATATTATAATGCCTAAAGGTCTTAAAGCCAAAATAATCTTTAACGGCATAAAACAATAAGAAAGTATTCAGATGAACCGTTCAAATCCGAGTTTAAACCTTTTGATCACTAAAATAAACCGCGTATGAAACTGGTTTGTCTCAAGCATTTTTGTATTTTTTATTGATATTTCGAGCGACCCACATTACGCTCTTTCGTGTGGTAGGTCATGTAATGATGTTCGTGGTCTCGGCTACACTAATAAAAACAAAATAAACTAGGGTTATACGAGGTATCTTATAAGGGTCGAGGGAGGAGGTCTGGATTAGTAATTGGTATAATGTCAAGTTATACTAAAAAAAACTTTTAAGTATAACTTTATTAGGTTTAGGGTTTGTTTGTAATTGTTATAATGTCAACCTACCATCATCCTTGTCCATTGTTTTCCCATCATTGAAATACCTTGGATGAATTGAGGTATCGATATAGAAGTCTTAATCTTCACCACCACTTACTATGTATGCGTAACCGATACTTGTCACATGACCCCTCGCTTCGCAGGCAGGGTCACTACCAACTAGGCTACGGGGTCGTCAAGTCCAATGGTTAGCTGGTAGAGAATGCGTTAAGCATTAAGCTCAATTAGTACAATGTGTGTTTGTGTGGTGTTCCAGGAAGGCGCGGCGCAAGGAGCGCGAGGGCGAAGGCGCGGGCGACCCCAAGTTGTACCTGCAGGAGGCGCTGCTGGAGCGCAAGCTGCCCGAGCTCGACATGCGACAGCTCGTCGACCTGCCGCACGGCCTCGACTACAACGAGTGGCTCGCCTCACACAGTTAGTATTTATTTTTATTATTATGGGGGTAGGGTTACCGTAATAATAATAAGTAGGTAGGTATACCCATGGGCCACTGCGAGCAGACAAGGCCAGTAGCCAACAGGAAGTATTGCCACCGTCCCCTGCTGCTCATGAACCTCTGTGATAAATATCGAGTAGGACTGTAAGGGGGAAACCGTTAGCTGGTTAGTAGATCGTAGATCCTGTAGCTAACTTAACAGTCTTGTAGGTAATATTATGACTAAGAATTTGAATAATGCAATTGTTATTTATCTCTACACACTCATAGCTCTCAACTAGGATTCCCTGGACAATATAAAGACAAAAAACACATCCAGACAGAATAAAGAAAATAAAATTAATCATAAAAATATTCGCGTATCTGCTACTCGAACCCAAGACTCATTGAATGGTGGTCCGGTCCGGCATAGTAACCAATGCGTCATATGGGCCATCAGTTTCGTTTGGTATATCAAGGCAGCGGGTCAAATAAAGGTGTTAAGGAAACTACTAATGAGTAATGTAAACATTACACAATGTTTCAAAACCAATATGGTGACGACTATAGAAGTTCCAATGATAAAATTGGTGGTTATAATAATCGGTAAGAATTTCCTTATTGTATTGAAGAGGGATATCAAGAATTGTTGACTAACTTGAAAAGGGTATAGTGCGAAATAAAACACCCCCGAACACAATTTAAAGTAATAGTTCGCAATTTAAGGTAGAGGAATCGTAATCATGCTACAAAGAAGCCTGCATGATTGAAATACAATACGTGTCGTATTTCACGATAAACGTGGTACTGATAATGATAACTAAGCGTAATAAAAGCAAAACAATATTGTGGGCTTAAAAAAACTTGAACAAGAGAATCTTAGAGCAGGGAAGCGCAAACGGTTTCGCTTTCACCGTGTTCGTTCCAGACAGGGGCCGCAAACCTGTTGGGCCGACTCACGTGAGTCATGTACCCCGGCTCTAGTCAGCTACCGCCCCCTCGGCCTCGTGGCGGTCAGGGAAACTTCACTTTTACATCAGTCATTCTCATCCGTCGATCTAGAAATGATGCTCAATTGTTTGTTTAGTGTTTACCGATGACTTGTCACTGTCATTCGTCCGTGATGACTTGGCGAAATATTATTCAAGTTTTTGCGTGTCATCCTCTAAATGTTAGTGACTTTCTCGGGTTGTAGGAATTAATGTAGGTCTCGGTGCAGGGCAAACTTATTTTCTCTGTGAGAATAGAAAGCGGGATAGTTTGTAGATCAGAGCGATATGCAGAGTCGAGTCATTGTTTGTGTACAAATTGT